>VUQS01007007.1:6191-18451 GCA_015108495.1 Heterochromis multidens
TATTTCTTGAGAATTTCAATACATTTAAATTAGAAATTTTTTGTGGTTTAGTACCCATTTATTTTTACAAAAGGACATAAGACTGTTTTGTAAAAAGGTGCATTATATTCTTTATAGTTTATCATTTCCGTTTTAATCATATGAAGCTTAGTTATTGTGCAACTCTAACTGCATAAATTGCAATTATTGTCAAGATGTGTGTGGTGCTTGTTTGTAGCTTGTTTGAGTCTACAGCACGTTTGTTTACTGTTTTATTGTAACACTTTTCATAAATTTGATTCATTTCTTTTTTTGTTAAATAATAACTGCTTATACTTTTTTAATAATACTGACATGTATTTTATTCTCTACCTACACTCTATTGTGTTTCAGAGAAGTCTTGTTGATGTAAACTCTCAGCAACATTCTGGTAGATAGGAAAGACAGCCAAATATTACAGGGCCAAGTAAATGTTAAAACACTGATTTTTTTTTTTCCCCAATGGATTAATGAGTAATAATAATCAAAATTAAATTGAAAAGAAAAAAATTTTGTGTTTTACTTTTTGTAGTAAATTCTGTTTTTAAGACCAATAAGACCAATGAAGCAATGATACACTTCAAATTTTTCTTTAGCGAAATCTGGCTGGTGCATACTAACCTTTGGTGCTGTGCAAACAGTGTTAAAAGCCAATTTTAGTAAAAGGAACACCTCTGTTTACTCCTGTTAACAAGGAGCTGATGAGACAGGAAACAAACTTTTTTTTGAGAGAGAAAACAAATTACATGTGTCTTTCCTACCAGTCGAGGTTCAACTTTTTATCTTCCTTTACTACCATTCTAAATTGGCTTGGAAGGAAGGGGGCTGCTTGCACGTTACTGCTGAGATCAAGTCTTCAAACAGCATTCAAAATGGCCAATAATCTTACCTGCTTCTGGGCAGGAACATGGATTCTTTGATGAAAACGGAGCCAGACAACAGGATGTACCAGCAGCTTCCTATGTCATCAGGGCTGAAAGACAGAAACAGAGATGCATTAGTACAGAATGAACTGATGGTGAGATTTTCACACAAAGTGGCAAAAAATATAATTATGGATGTTGAACTAAATGAGAACTTGTGTAAAATTGGAAAGATACAAGCCTATAATTGATGTTAAAAAGTGTGATTCAGATACATTCAGCACTACATTAAATGTTGAATACATAAAAAAATTTATAATAATAATAATAATAATTATATATGTGCTCAGGAATGGCTCGGGAAACCCAAAGAGCCAAAGGTGTTGAACCAGCATTAAAATGTTCCGGATCCCAATCTGATCGAGCATTTGCAGGATGCACCAGAACAAGCATGATCCAAGAAGGCCCCTCCCTGCAATCCACAGGACCCAAAGGATCAGCAGCCAATATCCTACAGACACCATAAGACACCGTCAGGCATCCTAATGCATCAGAGCTATTCTGGCTGCACGGATCACTGAGAAATGAACTTATTAACACTTTATTATTTCTATATTACATAAATTCCGCTTACATACTGGAGAAAGCCAGAAGAAAAAATAAGTGATTGTAATTAAGATTTTATTTTATTGTTTTAGTGCTGAAACAACTGAATAATCATTTAGGTGACTGAAAAGAAATATCAGCTATTTGAATTATTGATCAATTGACCAATCCTTTAGTTTTTTTAAAGAAAAAAAAAAGCTGTTATGGCATCTTCAATAGCATCATCTGCAAGAATTTATATGCCACCAGCATAGTGGCATTTTCAGGATTTTCTAAAAATGGGGTGGCACAGGGCAGACCACTGGGAAAATCAGAAAATTCTATCAAAAATAAACACAGAAAGTGGCTCAGAAAACACTGAGCATGATGCTCAGGCTGTTGTGCAGTTCCCTATGCACTTGGGTTTTATTACATGAAAAGTAGCAATGCACAAGAGCCAGAAAATCCTGTATTAAATAACAAGTTTGCATGCATTTCACTTGTTGGTGTGGATAATAAAAAGGAAAAAATTCTAAAGAGCAATTCCTAAAGGGGGTCCCTGATTAAGGTACGCTTTGTATGCAAGGATCACCTTGGGACATGAACTTCATCAGTGGGTGTACACAAGGTTCTCTGCAGACTTGTATGCACAGTGACTACACTACAAGGGCACTAAATGCACAAAGATCCTACAAGTAGACTAAAAAGTAGTACAGTAAAAACAAGTACTCATCTGTAGTGTCTGCAGCAGTCTTTGTGCATGCCCACAAGGCAGTACAGTCCTGGTTTTTACCCTCGATGATAGTAAATTGAAAATATTTATGTACCAATCAATCTATTGATTGAGATCATTTGCTGTGTCCTTTTACTTATCGCCATTTTCTGTGCAGGTACTGCGTCTTGATGCATCAGTGATGCAAGACTGCTCACTGTGCCAAGTGATTAAAAAGAGAGAGAGAGAGCGCGAGAGAGAGAAAGGGAGGAAGAGAAGGGAGAGAGAGAGAGAACTGTGAATGAACTGAAGACTCATTTCTGTCCCCACACACCCGGGAAAATGGGACATTGAAATAAACTCACACTGACCTCTGGATGATGCAGCTGGCTGTCAAGTCCTTACAAAATGACGAGTAAACAAACGCACACTAAACACTAAGACTGTGCACTTTTTTAGGCTTTAAGAATTATGTGGCAGTGCATGTGAACCACAGGCCTTATTAAGGAACATCAAAAGATTCCACTGAGCAGAATTTGCCTGCAGATAAACAACTCACTAAATATAATTTTCAGAAATTCAATTTGGCATGTCCGTGTTTATAAACTATGCTGCTAATGTTGAAAGGATATCTCAGATTTTAAAATTCATCAGTTTTGTCTCCGTAATCATCTCGCTTATCCTTGGGTCTTCACAGATACCGCAGGGATTGCATTGAGATAATCTCAAAAGGCTGAACCCTCTATCTGTGATACATGCAGGATTATCAAAGAGACATACACAGTAACCTACTGAGAATGTAAACAAACACTAAGGAGAGAAATAAAGAAAAAATAATGCTTGCTTTCATCTATATGAAATCAATCTGAGCGGTCAAAAGGAATCAACATATACAACTGTTGTGCTGGTGAGATCAAGTAAAGGAAAGCAAAATGCTGCCGTACCAGCAGAAATTGTGACTTACATTTTACTGTAAAGTATATTTTTAACGTGGATTTATTTAAATATAAGCTTACATCTAAACAGATTATACTGGAGACACCGTGATGCATTTTTCAGGTAACAGTGATCAAGGAAATTTTTTACTTTTTGTGAGCCCAGGAAAAAAAAAAAAAAAAAAAAAAAAAAAAAAAAAAAAAAAAAAAAAAAAAAAAAAAAAAAAAAAAAAAAAAAAAAAAAAAAAAAAAAAAAATTAAAAAAAAAAAAAAATTTTTAATTTTTTTATAAAAAAAAAAAAAAAAAAAAAAAAAAAAAAAAAAAAAAGCATCTTTGATGGCCTCGTCAATCAGAAATGCCGAGCAAAACACCTCTGACAGTAAAGAAGAAGTAAAAATCCAGAGAAGGAAGTATTCACATGACATGTAACAATGATACCATCCTTCTCCAGTGCAGGGAATCTGACACGAACCCTGAAGTTCTAGCGGTTATGGGCAAAAATAGACATGCACGTAACCGTGAACTGCTTTCATTTATGCTACCATAACTTTTTAACAACACAAGGACACAGTTCTGGTTACTTTGTTAGTTATCATTTTCCACATGGAGCTGAAAATTACAAAACTGAAAACTGGCAGAAACTAAAAATGGAATTACAACTATGTATGACTAATCAAGGTGAAGTTTTGCATGTTAGGACATGTATTATATCACTATATCTGCTTTACAAGTACAGTTACAATGTTATATCTGAACAAGCAAAACTGTAACAAATCATACATTTTTTTGGCTCTTGGCATGTGAAGTAGAGCAAATAAAGCCCACCAGCTGCTGACAGCAGCTTCACATTTAATGTAGACAGAGTTGTATTAGTCTTTTCAGCTAATTTACTACAATACAGTTGATAGGTATATCACCCGAACCTTTAGCTTTAAAACTGGAGAAGAATAATTTGTTCAAAATGATGTTATAACTATCAGTCTGCATCAGTTCAGGCATAAATGTTCAATACAAATACATTTTATTTGCAGTCATGTAAAAAGGAAAGTTTTCAAAGGACTCTCTGCAGCCCTGTGAAAACTAAGTACACCCCATGATTCAATAACTTGTAGAACTACCTTTAGCAGCAGTAAGTTGAAGTAATCATTTTCTGTATGACTTTATGAGTCTTTCACATTGTTGTGGAGGAATTCTGGCCAGCTCTTCTTTACATTGCTTCAGTTCCTTGAGGTTTGTGGACACTTGCTTATGCACAGCTCTCTTAAGGTCCTGCCACAGCATTTTAGTTGGGTTGAGGTCTGGGCTTTGACTGGGCCATTGCAGCACCCTGATTCTTTTCTTTTTTCAGCCATTCTGAATAATTCTGAAGAATTGTTGGTGTGCTTGGGACCATTGTCCTGCTGCATGACCAAATTTGGGCCAAGTTTTAGCTGACAGATAAATGACCACACATTTGACTCTAGAATACTTAATGACTCAATGACTCAATGACTGCAAAGTGCCCAGGTCCTGTGGCTCCAAAACAAGCCCAAATTATCACCCCTCCACCACCGTGCTTGACAGTTGATATGAGGTATTTGTGCTGATATGCTGTGTTTGATTTTCATCATAGGTGACGCTGTGCACTATGTCCAAACATGTCCACTCTGGTCTCATCTATCCAAAGCACAATGTTCCAGAATTCTTGTGGTTTGTTCAGATGCAACTTTGCAAACCTAAGTCATGCAGCCATATTCTTTTAGAGAGAAGAGGCTTCCTCCTGCCAACCCTTCCAAACAAGCCATACTTGTTCGGTCTTTATCCAGTTCGGTCTTTATCCTTTGTAATGTCATGAACTTTAACATTTAACATACTGAGGATTGTAGAGTCTGGGATGTAGCTCTTGGGTTTTGTGCAATTTCTCTGAGCATTGCACGGTCTGACCTTGGGGTGAATTTGCTGGGACGTCCACTCCTGGGAAGATTGTGGCATTCTGTTAACACATACCTGAATGCTCCAGACCAGCAGACTGCCAAAACATCTGCTCTCATAGAGGTAATAGAGCAGTTAATCAAGTGCATTTGATTAGCAGCATCTGCCTGCTACTTAACCCCTTATAATTCCTACGGAAGCAGTGTGTACTTAGTTTTAAACAGGACTGCATAGTCCTATAAAAACCTTTTCACTTGACTATATATTGTGCCAATTCACAACAACAGTCATCTCAGGGCACTTAATATCGCAAAGTTAAGATCCTATAACATTATAGAGAGAAACCTATCAATCCCCTATAAGCAAATATTTGAGTGACAGTGGAGCTTATGCTTTATCTGAAGGCACAAAAGTTTTAATTCTTTTTGCTATGAACGCACAAAATGAGTTTAACAGCAGACTCAAATAAAGGTTTCTCTATATCACGCCTGCCTCCACCAATCTGTTTATTGTTTAGTGCTTTGAAACGTCAGCGTCTCACAGAAGATGAATGTCTGCTTATGAAGCTGAAATCAAATCTTGTACTTGAAGGTTCTCTGGTGTTAATAAGACAGCAGCTTGAGTTATTATCTCTGAGCATTAACACCTGGTTCAAGTGCGACTTTTTAATTGGCAAGAAAATGGAAATCAATAACCAGTTGCACATCTGCAAGGTGGGACTGGTTTTTCCTTACAGAAAGGTAAATGATGGGTGTTCTTATTATACACCTGCTCCTTCACAGACACATATATTCACACCCATCATCACTGTGCTGACTGAGTTTTTTTCCCTTTTAATCAAAGGGAACAAAGTCTTGCCCCTCCTTCCTCCTCTCCACATTTTCCTTGCAGAACTAATGAGGCTGCATACAGCACACCCTACTGACACAGAGCAAATTCTTCCTCACTCCCTCCACATTCATCCCTTCTTTTTCCCCCCCTTTTTCTCCACTGATCTCCATCTGCTTCCCTGCAGACTTGTTTAATCCTTTTTATGGCTCTTCTTTGCATTTGGAGACGACACGAATGAAATGTTCAATTATTAATTGCCGGCATGCAGGGAGAGAAGCAAGGGAAGCACCTCATATGGCTGAGGAGTAGGAGAAGAAGATACAACACCAAAAAAAGTAGGAGATAGAAGACTCTTATGTGGAGCGACAGCTTGACTGAACTGGGTCATGAGTACTGGAAGCAATAGTCAAATGCTAAGCATCATCCACCCAAACCCTTACAGGGAAACCTTTAACAGTGGGGAATCTGGTTGAACGCCATGGAAGCAGCAGCAGGGGTAAAATGGGGATAAAATTATGATGGCATAAAGACTTTCACAAAATTAGGTTTGACTTTTACAAAATGGTTTCATTCAAGAATAATTACCTTTTGCAAATAGAAAAATGAGCCACAGTTGCCTTTTAGAAAAATTACTGTGCAGGCTCAGACATTCATATTTTAACTGTTTTTAACTGTTAAAGAGCCAGTATTATGGTTTGGGGGTTTTCCCTGTCATTTAGTGTGTTACAGCACTTCTGTAGGAGCGTTACAGAGCTCAAAGTCCACACCAAGGGACGCTATTCTCTCTCAAAGTAGTACTGCATAAGAAATGCCGCCTTTGTTGTCCAGGTTCTTCGACTGTTACCCATTTATGTCACTATGTATTTAACACCTGCCATATACCTTTTTGGCACTCCCTTACACAAAGAAAAAGCAGCTACTTTACAGTTTCCCACTATTTTCTTGCTAGACTCACCACTGCTTACTATAAAAATGTGCCAGTCAAATGCAAAACATTCCAATAGTTTTGCTGTTGGCTACATAATCATGCCAATATATACTCCATGCATAAGGACATAATGACAAAATTTGCTTACTTTTATTTTTGTGGCCATGTCCCCACAATAATAGTAAAAAATAATTTTGTTTGTTGAGTAATGCAGCTAACATTACCATTAGCTTTATTTTCTGTTTGTATGTTTGTACGTTTATGTGAAGTTTGTAATTATGAGCAACACAGACATTTGAAACCAATAACCAAAGTCTTGGTGTTTGCATGTAACCTTTTGTGCTTCGATGCAACCTAATCTCAAGTTAGCATTCCCTGTCTTACACAATTAAAAAGAAACACTCATGATGAAAGTAATTTCAGAAATGGTAATGCCATTGCATGGAAAATTTAATGTAGCTACTTGCTACTATTGAGCAGGAATTGCTTAGATTCATAAATGACTTTCATCTAATTAACTTCAAATATAAGTCTTGTTATACAACAGAATATTATATCTTTTTATCTGTAAATAAGATTACACAGTTAAAAAAAAAAAAAAGAGGTTTGCATATATCGCTAAAGAATATATAGAAATGCATGGGTTTATGGTTCTACTAAAGGTAAGGTATTAAAGCCAGTGTTGACGAAAACCATTTGGGCCCACAGAATCAGGAGTTTCAAAATATCAGAAGTGTTTCTACATTCACATTAAGGGGCACATATAAGCAACTATGACTATTTTAACTTGTTATTGTTATGCTGCTTTCACAATGGACTCCTCAAGAGACTGTCACAATGGTGTGGTGATATTATGAAATAAAGCATTCAAGTTTTCAACCGTCCAACACACACAAACTAAAAAAAAAAAAAAAATTACAGTGAGCGGGTAGGAGACAACAGAGTCTACTGGTTAATATCTAGAGCTTAAATAAAACTTGTGACCAAACTACTTTTTTTGCATAACACCAAAATATTTCCTTCCAAGATGGAATAAAAAAAAGCCTTCATCTAAAAATAAATATCCATCTGTCATGTTTCTGTCATTAAAAAGCAGCTCTACCAGATACTTGGCAAATGACTAATGTCTCCATGTCAGTGCCACACAGTATTTACTGGAATGAATAATTATATAAGCTGACTAGTCGCTGGGACGTGATGAGTTTTTCAGCTCCTTCTCCCAGCAAGTTCCCTCATCTACCTTCCCATGACGCTGTTTATGAAGGAAAGCAGCTTCACACTGTCACATGGAACAGGAGCTGCCTGTGAGGGCAACTTTCCGACAGCTGCTCCCTCTGAACCTTAAGCCAGGGGTTAAAATATCACAGTCTGCCAAATGTTCTTCTTTAGTATTGTCATAATATATTAGTGTGGATGCTCTATCTATTTATCTATCTATCTATAAAAAACATGTATGTAAGTTACTAATTTCCCCCAAAGGAAATGAGCAACTGGTTTCAGCAAATGCTTATTAAAGATAATTTTAAAAATGTATTAATTAATTAAAAAAAAAAAAAAAACTAAGCCAACAATCATTTTCAGTAGTCTGCACTAAGTTCATTACGCTGGACATTTTTCTACTTTTTAACAATTGCTAACCACTCAAAGTCCCGTGGCTTATGGATGGATTACTGGACTTCAATGTTATATTTCAGCTCTGATAAGGCAATAAGGATAATCAGTTTATTAAAAAAAAATTAAGACTCCTAATGCATAATGTTTGTTTTATGGTGCCGCAGTTGTGTCTGTTTCAACCTAGGCAAATGTGCACCCCATGCAGTCCTCCCAAAACCCAACAGCACGTAGCTTGACTGTACACAGGTCAAATGCTGATTGGTTGGCAATTGGGTCAAACCAAGGAAGGGAGCGACAGCATTGATCACCAGGAACAGGAGAAGAATGAAAAAACAAAGATCAAAGATAAAAAATTAAAAAAAATACAGCATTAACATTGGGTTTCACTTTATCTCTTTGTATGTTATAACTTCGCTCTTCTCCGCAGCTGTCGGAAGGACCAACAACAGTCCAAGTAAACGTAACCTACAGACCAGCTATTCTTTACACACTGCCTCCATATGGCAACCAATGCTTTCTGCAGGTAGCTCCCTATGCAGGACCATGTTCAGCCAGTGCATTGCAACGATATACTGTTGGATTTTTCACAGTGGAACTATGCTCAGCAGAGTGGGTCAAAAGTCAAGGGCTGCATTGAAATAGCTGACATGGAAAAGGTTAAAGGCCGGGCAGATGTTGCTAACCCTCTTCACCAGCCACCGTACAATGTGCCAGGTCACTTTGTTATAACACCACTAACAGGTGCTTGATTTTATACTCCTGTGGACATGGAAGTGATTGGAACACCTGAATTCAATGATTTGGATGGGTGAGTGAATACTTTTGGCAATACAGTGTATCAGTTGGCAACTATTCTGACAATTGATTCAATGTCACTGTAAACCCATCTATAAATATAGTTTAGATGAAGTTTAAACTGTAAACTTTATCATGTCTAATGTAATATTCATGTCTTGGACAGGTTGAAGAGGATTTGGAGAAGCCACCTTAAGAAATTAGTTTAAAAAAAATGCCCACTACAATTTCCCAGAGCTTGAGTATTTTAATGCTTTAGACTATATGTGTTTTTCTGAGATACAACTTAATAGTGATACTATCAAAATTAAATTCCCCCATTAACTTTTAGAGCCCTCATTTTGCAGCATATTACTGCTAAAGTTATAAACAGATGAGGACATGAAGATAGACTATTAAAAGCTTGTTTTTTCAGTGCAGCAGGCTGATTAAAACCCTGCAGAGGAAACTCAATCTGATCTTCTGCTGTTTAATACCCCACTCTTATCAGGGAGAGCATTGACCAATTTTTATAGGTTAATATATCTGAGCGTACAAACACTTGCACGGATATACAAATACATGCAAACACATAGCTGTACACAGATACAACCAGAAACAGTGCTGTAAGCACGCACAGTTGTGCAAATCAAATGAGCCAATTTCCCAAAAAGAAAATAGCCTGCTGTGTTTCTGTGCTTTAGCTCAGGGGTAAATTAGCATAGTACCAGCAGTTATGCTCTCCTCTTCCTTTGTGACCACACTAAGCAGCTAGTGCTGAAAATGATCTTTTCATGTGAAACTTCATCCACACTAATGTTTTCACCGTTTTCATTTTCATGAAGATGTTTGACAACACTGAAACCCTAGAGGACAGCAGCTCAAGATCTTCTTTCCTCTGTTCTGCGAGAAAATACTGTAGTTACGTACTTTAAAGGCCATTACGCACTGAGTGTGTTGTGAAAAAGCGGAACAAAATTCAGAATTTTTCAGATTCAAACTTGTCATGTAATAAATATACACACCGAATGTGTTGCATTTTTGCAAAAAAAAATTCATCCTCAAAAAAACGAGAGAAACCTTAGAGACCTGTTTCACTCCTGATTTGCCAGGTATGGATGTTACATCATTTTTTAATATTCAGGGTTAATTTTGTGAAGGAGCACGCTTTGAACAAAACCACGACCTTTTGCCTTTATATAATATCAAGTAGGTAAGTAGTTTTGGTACCAACCAGCTAGTTAAAGGAAACGAAACATTCAGCGAATAAGGACAAGAAGTCTTGTGATTTATGCCACCACCACTTAAAGTGCCTACTCATACTGAACCGCAAACTGCTGTTACAGCTTGAAAGGCCACAACAGTTTTAACGTAGCCACACAACCACGAAAGCACAGAACGAGGGCTACGAATCTTAAGTCCAGTTACCAGCATAGGCCAACACAAAGCCAAAAGTAGGGAATCAAAACTTACAAAACATTTGGCTGCCACCAGTAGCTATTACTCCAGACTATTTTAGACCACACAGTTTAAATAGCATTAGGACCATTGCAACCTCTATACTAGACCTACCCCAGTGAGTGCCACCACATATTGCTACATTAGAAATTAATATTTCCAACTAACCAACTCTAGAACTTACCTGGTTTTCTTCACTACCTAAGAGACTGAGATTCTGAGATTAACTGACTAGGCCTCAACTAGTCTTTGTCTGCATTCATGAGCATTCCAGGGGCCACCCCAGGATTACCTCACAAAAAACACCTGTAAACTTACCTAACCAGGTAAGCTTGAACAAGAAAAATCTCTCTCTGATGTGGCAACATCACCTTGAATTTGAAAGTTAATTCACCTATAAACTGTGTCTTGAGATGAGCCCCCGTTTTGTTACGGCTTGCTCGAAAACACCAGTTCAGTTTCTAATGAACATCATTTATTAACAAAATCATGCAACCAATAAGGGGTCCAGTGTGAAGCCTAGGTAAGTGAGGGAGGGCAAGAAAACCAGAGAGCCAGTGAGATGAGGAGGCCGCTTATATAGGCCCACCCAGCCCATATACTTATAGGTGTCATTAAGGGAGAACGTCTAGAACTTAAAAGACACAGATCAATCCCACATACACAAGCAGATAATAGCAGTGATAGTGAGCCGTAACACCCCCTTCACAAGAAGTATTAAAGAATAAGTTTCAACTTTATGATTTGCATTCAAATATTGTTCATAGATGCTATAAACAGTGTTAACTCATATCTTGGTTGAAAGGTGTTCCTCCCATCTCTTCTTTACTTTTTAAATTTTAACTTAGCCATTTATAAATGCTGATACAGATACATCTGCAAAAGCTAATATCGGGCAATGTAGCAATGCTCTACTCCTAAAGAAACCCCAGGCAAGCAGAGGGAGAACACGCAACTCCACAGCGAAGAACCTGCCTGAGTTTGAACCCAGAGCCGTCTCACTGTGAGGCAACAGCCACCATTCTGCCTAAGATAATGCTTCTAGAAAGCTTACCTATTAATAACCAATGGGTAAACAATAAAAAGAAGAAGAAGAAACTTCTTTCCGATGCTCCCTTATTTACAAGTGGTCACCACAGCGGATGTATCTGTATATTTGATATGGCAGATTTTTAAGCCAGATGCCCTTCCTGATATAACCCTCCCAGGGATTTGTGCCTCCTTCCGGTCTTGAATTGGGGATCTTTCGTGTGCTGTGTGAATGTGTCAACCACTGCACTAGTAGTAATTATAATTTTGCTGTTTTGAAACAATAAAAGCAGTCAAATTTAACATTTATTAATGATGACTTTGTAAAGCGTTACTGTATGTTGTGTGTATGTTGACATTAAAAATAAATTATTATAAGTTTGGCTGCTTACGACACGTGTTAAATATAAAGTTACATATATTATACTAACTATTTGTGTTTGTGTGTGTATGGTAACTGGTGTGGAGCACCTGAAGGAATCTTACTGAAACTGGACTCTACTGTGGCCACCACTTAATCTGCATTCCTATTGTTTAATCAGCTCCCACACTGCCAAGTGGGCTTCTAATGAGGTGTTGACTCTTCCACACCATTCACCAA
>VUQS01007008.1:6479-73077 GCA_015108495.1 Heterochromis multidens
TGAAAGGGAGGAGAGGAAGAAGAAAGGGAGGTGATGTGTAGAGGGGAAGGCTGAGACGTTTGGGGACTTCTAAGAAGTTTTGGAGCTGTTGCAATTAGCGGAGTTCACAAGACACAAAACAAGAGGCACAGAATAAATGTTAGACAAAAATTAGATGAAAAGACAAACACAGCATGTAAAAATAAAACAGGTCAACACGCAGACAATGAAGTGAACATGTGACTGATGAAGGCTTAAAATTTACAAAGCTGCAGAAGCGAAGATACTGAGCATTAAACGGATGGATTGCTTATCTCAGTTGATAAGCAAGAAGAAACTTCCTAGTCAGCAACAGTATCATCTCTTTGGACACTTCACCCCAGGGTAGTAAAAATAATTTTAGATCTCGCTTGAGGAGTGAGTGGTTTTGCAGTCTAGGAGGTCTAAAGAGAAAGATGATTATAAAAAAAGAAAGGGCAAATGCTTGGGAATGCTAAAAGTCTGGATTTTATAAATTCCAAAGTCCAATTCCTCCACTCTCTAAGAGAACTCCAGACTTTTACAAATTTTATGCAGAGCATACTATGTATAAAGTGCGATTATAAAGTTTTGTGACTCTGTCCATAAAAACCTGCAGCTGCTTTTCAGTAGATCGCTCCATGGAAGTTCTAACCATGTGTACTTCTGCATCTGCGATGTGCACTGGATCTCCTCCAGTGTGTCAGTGACTCTTTATCTCAAACAATTTAGGGAAAATGACCAAAGTTGCAGGGATCTTTGGGGATCTTTGAGGAGTTTGCTGACATCTATCATTCCTTATATTGAGGCAATGGTTACTATTCTCTCAGTGATCCATTCAAAAACTGCAGCAAAAAAGTAGCTGGAAATACATAGGAGGAATCAATGGTACTGAACAGGCCAATCACAGATGACCTCCTTTACTCCTCCATGTCCAACATGAACAGCCATCACTGAACAGAGGTCATGGCTTACGACGCCAACTATTGGCTGCCTATAACACAGTCTTGAGATCCTTTCCCAGGTATTTCAACCTCTAATCACACCTTCACCCACATGACCTTAATAGCATACATGATGGCAGCACACATGGGGCAGTGTCTCACAAAGAATTCACACCGTGGCTCACGTGAGCCTTAATGACTCACATGATGACAGGGGCGGATTAAATTCAAATCAAGTATGGTTATTGGAAGAAGAAGTTTATGATAACACCTCATATCAGGTTTCTTAATAAAAGAAAACTACACAATATGTCACCACTGCTTAGATGCCCATTAGACTGTTTCATTCACTGCATGGAAAACGGTCCTGAATGTTTCCCATAGAAAAGTTCAGGAGAATGGCCATGTATGCCTCTTTTGCAATGGATGGAGAAGTTACCCAGATGCACATTTGCCAAGACAAACAATAACTCCTCAACCTTAAAGTGATTTCTTAAGACTTGATAGACTTTAAGGTTTGATTTGGCAAATGTACATTTGGTTAACTGAGCTTTTCTGTAAGAAACTCTCCTGGAGGGCCTCCATGCCATGGATAAGAGCATCCCAAATGGACCTCGACAGCAATTAACTCTCAGTGACATCCAGCTGGTGCAGAGATAGGCAAGAGCGATCTTAAACTCTCACCAAAGAGGCTTAAGATTGCTAGCTTCCTCCACAACTTGCAGAAAGTTTTTGTACTGACAGACTGCGCTGTTCTAGTCTTATTCTACTCAGCTGCAAGGGTAGGAGCAGAGACTATGACTGGATCCTGAAGCTGCTGAGGTTAGCAAAAGGTAGTCATTGGTGGGAAGTAGCTGATTAGTGTTGCTCAGTAGACAAGGGGTGCTGTGGAAATTAGTCACTCAGAAGCAAGAGGAAGAGGAGGATGAAGAGGCAGGGAGTCTGCTGGTCTCAAAGCAGAGGAAGCTACAGTGGCGCGTAGAGGCTGGGAAGCTCGGAGGAACCAGGAGATGACAGGTATCATATAGCTAACAGCAGTGACACAGAAGCATTAGTATACACTGTACACTTTGAAAAAGGGCATTTCATTTTCAACTCATCTGTGAGTGCCTTGTGGAACAGAGCACATCCCGATCGAAATGTGCAAGTAATAAAAAACACTCCTGGATGTGTTGAAAAGGCTGTACCCATTTAAAGAGTGTTAAAAGTGTATCAGTGTGAGTCAACAACAACAGAGCAGGCAGCCCTTCATACAAAGCCATAGCCATGCATTTTGTTTAATCGGTGATCTGCTTAAAGGCGGTTTCCCTTGAAATCATCTTTGCAAAAAGATCATCTCAGCTCTGTTGTTATTCAAAGCAACAGGAACACTGATCCTTGTGTTAAGATGACTTTAAGAAAACCTAAAACAGACTGGAAACGAGACCATTTCAGAATTTTGTTTCAGAGCGCCAAACCGAACTCTAAGTTTGTCTACCGATTGCAGACAAGAACTTATTTGGGTTTACCAGTTGTTTTCTTGAAGAACTAAAAAACAGCAGTGGAAACATTTTTAGTGGTATGTCAGTTAGATATGCTTCTCATACAGTATGACATTCACAGCAATTAGTCTGGTGTTGCATTTAGTGGAAGAAGTTATTGATTAGTCATTATCACTGAATCGCGCTAATTTTAACTACTGTATACCGTACTTCCTTAAATAAAAACTGGCAGTCAGTTAATAGTTAGATCTCCAACAATGGCCAGGGACAAAAAAAGAAAGGCCAAGGAAATAAAAAGGGGTCTCTAAATCTAACTAGCTTGCTTCAGACAGATTTTGAACTGAGGGGCTGAAGTGAGGCTCAGATTCAGATAAATAAGCATTATTTTAAACTATGAATCATGCAATGCTATAACATTCTGGTACTAGAAATGAGCATACTAGGAGTTCTTTTTAAGAAAGGAAGGGTTTCTGTCAACTCAAACGCTGGAAGAAGTTTACAGGACGTCTTGAGTTTTTATTAACACTGTAGTGTAGTAACTAAAGGCAGTGGCAGAGTTCATACAGTGGAAAACTGGCAAATTAATAAAAGGAAATATAGTATTTTTTTTTATATGAAAAGTGACTACAGTGGTCTTAAAAACATAAAGGAAAAAAGTAAAGCATTTCCCTTTAAAATGTGGTGGAGAACTTATATGTAATGTGAGGAGAGCTTTGCAGCATACTTTGAATAAATAGCACACTGCGGTCAAAGTTCTGAAATGGCCCTCAATGCGTCTGTCAGAGTTAGAGACTGCTGCCATATTTCATTTTCATATAAGAGGAAAGAGAGAAATACAGAGGAGGGAGAGAAAAGGATTTGCCATACTGCTTAAAGCAAACATGCTGTTGTTATAAATTGGTTGCTATAATTATGTTTTTATGTATCTTCATGTCATGTACTACATGACAGTAAAATGCAAAAGAAGCTGTGTTTAATTATAAAACATACACATAAACATAACTATTGTTAAATCAAATTACAAAGCAGTGCCCTGCCCCATCTGAAAAAAATAATTTCAAGATCTTATCAATGCATTTATCAGCTGGGACAGAGGCAACATTCATTTCCTTCATCATGCTTTTGTACATCTGACAAAAACAATGAATCACACTAAAAGTTTCATGCACCCAAAATGGTACAGAGTTTCCTGGGCTTAATTAAAATCAATAATATGGGAACAAATTTCTATCAATCTGCCACTTGTCATTACAGTTCCAAAGACTGAGTGCTATGAACAAATTGCACTGGCCAGTGTTGGTAAACGAACAAGCTGACTGCTCAATAAACCTGGCTCCAGTGCGTTTACTACCTGATGGTCCATTATCTGACATGAACTCAATGAACCTGCTGGAGCATTAATTCACTTTGGTCATTAACTTCCACAGTTTGGTCAAGTCTGATTGGTTCAATATTTATTTACGCAGTCATATCCGACTGTCTCTGGCTGAGAGAGGAGGTGAAGAAGGGTGAAGGGATAGACTGAGAGATAGACTGAGTTCAGCTAGGGTGGGCTACACTTTACCATCGGACTGATCCGGGAATACTGCGTTATCATCGGCAAAGCAGCGTGTGCCTGAAATGTTACCGTAGTCAAATATGGGCCCTTCCAGCAAAGTGACAATATCCAACCGATTGATCTTAGTCAGCACCGCAGTTAAAGCATCCGCTGGGGAGGAGAAAGACAGGAATTACTTCATAAGGTCATGTTGTAGCACCTCTAAACATTGATATTTTAATTTTATTGATTAGTTTTCCCATAAAATAGCAACTGAAATGCATATGTGTTAAATGTACAGTAGACATATCTACTCTTGTACTTACTTGTGGCATTTTTACCGTCCCTGTGCACCCATTTCTTTAGGAGCATGAAGCTCTGTGCCGTCAGGGAATTGGGGTTTTCCACTCTGATTAAGTTGATCTCTTCCACAGAGAAATCCAACTCTCTGGCCAGCTCTGCAACAGCAGCATGTAACACACGAAAAATATATGCTGAATAGATGACATTGCAGGGCTGAAGTTCATCCAAAACAGTAAATATCTGCAGCGCCATTATTGACCACCAAAGTGACATGTTTTGTTTTATGGCTTAGAGATGGTTGTGTGTTGGTCCTACGCAGAGCCTACAGACAGCTTTGCACTATCACCAGGGGGAAGGGTCACAAATAACCGGTCTGTGGGATATGCTTGCTTATACTGTTCTTGGTCCTTCAGCCATCCGTAGACAAGAGCAAAATTCTAACAAACAAAGAGTTGAAGTGAAACCAAGTGCCACTGTCTGCACTTGTCATGCTGTTTTTTAAATCTTTGATTTTTTTTCTCATTCTTCTCACATTCTTGGTGAACTCCCTTTCCTGTTCTGGGTTACTTTACAACCAGTCAGCATTCGACCTATGCACAGCATCATCCATGTTGAGCTAACATGACGTGTTGTTGGTTTTCTGGAGGACTGCTTGCAAGCATGCCTACTTAATTTAGATTATGATGTGGTCTACGCAAGTGGCCAGTGCCATTGCCAGAATTTATACCTGTGGGTGGTGTGTCTCTGTTGCTTTGCAGTTTTGTTGCCAAAACACTAGTTGGCGGTGGAGTTTCTGTTTGTAAGTCGATCCATTCTCTTCCAATTGATTAAAAAAAAAAAATTAAAAAAAAAATACAGCAGAAGAAGTAGCCAGAAATGCATAGGAGGAAACAGCAGTACTGAACGGGCCAATCACATTCGTTGGAGCTGTATTACATGCTGTTTAGTTAAATTTCTAGGGAGGTGCACTTCAAGTTACAACATACCTACAGCATAGATTTAACTCAGAAGAATAAATTAATTGTTAGGTTGCATACCTCTCTGCGTAGGCTCTGCTTAGGCAAATATTTACCCAAACATTAGTCATTGGCAGATTTGTTCTCTGGAGAAAATGGCCAATATTTCAGGGCTTTCAGCACAGCCAACGGATATCTGTGATTGTTTACATATGCAAATATAAAAATACTGGTGGCCACCAGCGGTACCTCTCAGCCTCCTAGTAGATGCACTTATGGTATAAATGTGAAAATCCTGTCGCTTCGTTCTGAAGTTATGACAAGACTTTCAGAAAACTTGACCTCTGACCTTGAGGTCAAGGTCACCAAGATTCGAACTCATCCAAAATTTTTAGTAGATGCACTTATGGTATGAATTTGAAAGTCCTAGGTGACTTCAATCTGGAGTTATCGCAGTCACAAGATTTTTTTTTAGAAACCTTGACCTCTGAACTTGACCTTGAGGTCGAGGTCACCGAGGTTCGAACTCGTCCGAGATTTTTAGTAGATTCACCTATGGTATGAATTTGAAAGTCAGTGACTTCCTTCTGGAATTATCGCATTCACAAACTTGGGTGTCCACGTCGCCCGCCCGGTGGGGTGACAACAGTACCCCATCAGCCTTTTTGGCCGAGGGGTAAAAACCTAAGAAAAAGGTTAGTCATCAAATAGAACCATGGCACAGGTGAATTTACATTTTAATTTTTCTTGGAACAGACCAAAAGCGGCAAAAAATACACTACTACTTGTACCACAAAATATCTAGCAAAAGTTCATGGATTTTATTTTTTGTACCTCTACCCACTCCACTGAAGAGCATCTGTTGGATCAGCCATCAGTGGCATGCACCACTTCCTTCTTTTTTCATAAAGTTAAATCATTGTCAGACAATAGCCAAAGATTTCAGCAAATGCATTCCCCCTTTTTTTTTTTTTTGCTCTCACTATTTACCTGCATGCAGCCAAAGCCTGCTCAAACATGACTAGAACTCAGACTACAAACAGAAAACTTGTCCCTTGCCTATAGATCCTGCATGTTCATATGCAGATATCTGTTTACAGAGATTGCCCTTTGGTCGATAAAATTGAAAACATCAACCCTAATGTGTAGAAATGCAAAATCAAATACAGCAACAATATTTAGCTAGAAAATGTACATGAAGAATGTGGCATTTCAAATTAGATTTCATGTTTGCACCAATTACATCTACCTCCTAACTGATCTGTGCCCATGTTACAGGCTACACTTGCCTGTAAAGCAGGAGGTGATGGATGTGCTGATGTACTGATTTAACTGTAGCGCTAAAATGAATTACTGCCAAACAATGTGTCAGACACGGTCTACAGCTAATGAAAGATCAAGAAAGATGAGCATACTGACTATAACTCTAAACCCACGAGAAGCTAATGTTCAGCAGGTCTGTTGGTTCACTGCAGCTCTGCAACAGGAACACACATTAAATATGGATTAGATTCCTTTTCTCAGCTGGGCATTCATTCAGTGGCTGCATTAAACAAGAAGGCATGCCACTTTAACTGTGGACATACGTTTGCAGTGCACTCACACCCACTCACACAAATGCAGGTAGGCATGGGGCAAAGTGCTGCAGTGCAGGTGGCTGCAAGGGCCACGCCCTAATCGCTGCTCAAGTAAAATATACACCCGCTGTTCTTCTAAAAATACAGTTAAATACAAAGATGCATGCCATTCAAGCTTTCTGTTCATTAAAATTAACAATGCTTGTATTGCCTTATATTTTTTTACCCTTTCAGCTCCTCTTATCTCCTAAATGTATTCAAGAGTTGAGTATGTTTACAGTTTGGAAAAAAAATCTAAAAATGAGAACGTTTTACAGTTATTTTTTTGTTATATGCTGTGTACTGATGATGATGTAGTATGTTGCTAAAAATGTCACTGCAGTACTGCTCAGTCAAGACATTTTTATACTATAGGTCCACCAGATGGCGACAAACACTATAAAATTAACACTAAGAGCTCGCTTCAGTCCAGCTCATTCTTTTACCCTTTAAAATTAATTCTTGTTGCATGATAGATGGTTTTCTTAATCACTTTGTGCTTGTGTTTGGTTTTATTTTACACGATTTAAAAAAAAAAAAGGAGATCTGTTTAGACTCACCAGTCCAACTGAGTCCAAGGTGGTCAGCTACTATTGCCATGCGGAGGTCTGTTCTCTCACAGGGACTGTGAGGGCCTGTGCGAGGAAGCAAGGAAGGGCAGGGTACAAACAGTTAGCGTGATGTAATGACAGAAATTCCCAAATGAATCACATGTGGTTCTCACTGAGAGACACACAAAATGACTCCGAGAAGGGATCAATGACATTTAATGACAGAAAACATATTGGGATTGTGAACTTTAAGTTTGTCTGTTTTGGACCTTTCAAATTAATGTAACCTACTAAATAACTACTTAATGAATATCTACATGAAGAGTTTTTTTAAGTGGTGTTTATATTAAACTCAGTGTTGGTGGAACAAACATAAAGACCAACTTTAGCTCACTGTCCCAGGTCTCACTTCTAAGGAAAAAAAGAGCTTTTCTGGCCAGACAAACCTCAACATTCCATTGAGATACTAGATGCTTACTTAAATAGTTTTAGGATTGTTTTCTGCTTTTTTGGTGAAAACTGGATGAGAAGGAATCCTATCATTATCTATATGTTCAGTATTAATCTAGACACAGTGCATGGTTAACATAGCACAAAACCTACCATGACCACTGAAACGCTTCAATTATCCCCCCCAAAGTACAAACATTTTAAGCTATATTCTGCTGCTCTTTGTTTCATTATCACACCTAGTGTGGACCTCCACAGCATCTGTATCCAGGAATGGGAAACAGTTGCACAGTTTTGATTATGATTTAAAAGAATTAACTCTAATGACACATTTAAAAAGAAGTATAGAGATATACCAACATAATGAAGTATTCTCAAAAAGTATTCTCAAGGTAATCTCAAACTATTCTGATTAGAATATAGATTTTTGTAATCTGGTGGAGGTTTCTTTCTCTTAACAGGGAGACCACTCCTTCCCACTATCACCAAGTGCTTGTGAACTGGCACTCCAATAATTTATTTTTAATAACAGACTACATTTCTAATCTGACCTAGCCCTGTATTTACCATCTACTGTATATTAGACTCAAGCTGAACATTTTTGCAGATGTGATATGCGAGGTGTGGATCTGACTGAAAATCCAAGGGAAACAGCAAACTCATAGGGTAACAACTTGTCAATCATGCATTCCTACATTCCTGGTTCTTCTGGACACTAATTTAAAGCATAGTTTACAAAATGAGCATCATGTTGTACTCAAAATGACGTAAAACTAGAGGTTGATCTCATCAGGAAAGTTTTTATTTGATTTCATAGAGCAAGAAATTCAAAGATAATTTTTCCATTAACTCCAAACCAATCAGACTTCTTTTTGCAACCACAGAAGATGCTCCCTGCTGGATCATTAGAAGGAATGCAGGTTTAAAGCACTTCCACATTGACTTTACTTTGCAAACCTGTTCTTTTACATATAGTCTATTTTCTTTATCTCTGGCTACTGAGTAAATAATAATTATTAATGTAATTGGATCATTGTATTAACTACTTTTAGACTCGTGGATGGCTGATAATATCAAGGCAAATCAAAGATTTGAGGATCTGTGAGGCCAGAAAATCATCAATCACATTTTTACACTAAAGAGTTTGATGTTTAGTAGTATTAGTATCAGTAATAAGAGTTCAGAGTTTGAGAAATTGGTATCACATCACTAACAAAAAGAATCTACCATCAGGCAACATTCCCGCTCACTGACAAAAACAATTCATGGCTTAAACTTGAAATCAAAAGTAACCCAGCTGCAGCAAGGTGCCAATGGCTGACTACACTGGCATGCCCTTGTGTAGCTGTCATTCAAGTGATTTTCAAGTTCAGCCGATGTATTGTTTTCACAGAGCAAAAGTACCACCAAACATTATCTACAAACCAGGCAAGCAGACCAAAACAAACACAACTTCATATTTCCCCCAAACAGTCATTTACATCTAGATCTCACACACGTCTAGAGTGGAGGTAAGTGCCGTGGTGTTGTGTCATGTGGGGAGGTGCAAAGCTAACTTAATCTTATTGTGAAAGGAATGCATACCCACTAACTCAGCCTCTCAGATGTGCTTTTGCAAACCAGTTCTGACAACTAAAAGGTGCTTGTTGATGTTGAAATTGTATTGCTTTTACCGTTTTCTAACCAAAGACCTCATTGTTGTAAAGATCCGACTACCTGAACAGTATTTCTATGAGGTTATTAAGTGATATCCTGTTTCCTAACAGATTGTAAATAAAATCTCCTCCTCTACCGACAGTCTACGATAGATTCTCCATGTCATAGCCTCTACCTCAACAAATCAGACAGCACAGGACACATAACAAGAATGACAGGAAGAAGAAATGACGGCTACACTTACAAAGTCACATCACAAAGCACCCACAACACCTGCATGCATCTCAGAGAGAAAGGTAAAGTATAACAAGCGTTTAGAAAGAGTTTACAAACTAGTCTCGTTCTCCGTGACAGGAGCGGGGATTGGTTGATCAACCTGACTCCCTTCCTCCTTCTGCTCTTGCTCCTTCCCTCCAAGTGTTCGCCTACTTTTCCTCCTGCTTCTCCTCATCCTCTCACTGCTGGCCTGCTCAACCTCAGCTCTCACATCTATAGCAGATGATGTTGATGTAGTGGTGCTGGTGAAGGTGGAGGTAGAGGTGCGTGAGGGGCAGGAACTTCTAGAAGCTCTAGATGGTTGTGACAAGGAAGTGTTCCTGGTAGTGCTGAGGCTGCAACTCTCTTCATCCTCAGTGGGCAGTGTTTTCCCCTCTAACTTTGCTTCAGCCTCCTTGGGAATGGTTTTGTCCAAAAACTTGGCTACCTGACTACTGACAGACTTTGCTTTAAATTTTTTTGACACTGTGCTGTAATTTTTCACCGTCTCTTTTGTTGTACTTCTACTGGTGATTTTTATCAAACTGGGTTTGCTTTTAGTTAGCTGCTTACTATCCCTGGCAGTTTTATTGCTCCTATCCCTAACTGTAGATTTAGTACTGACCTGCTTCTGCTCTTGCAAATAAGAAGGGTATTTAATGGCTTTCAATACTGGAATTCTAGACTTGGGTAATAAATTCTTAAAAGGATCTAATCGTTCCCTGATTTTAAGCACTGCATGTTTCCTAAATAGGACTTTATCATCATTTTCTTGTGGGTTGTCTTTCGCTACTGGTCGACTATGACTGCATAGTTTTTGGCAGGGTACCCTCAGTGGTAACCTGGACTTGAATATCTGGCTTTTGACCTTTTTGGCTTCTGTGTTTGTTATTGCTTCATTAGAAAAAACCCTGCCTTCCCTGTTGTTTTCATCTAACTGGATGAAGGAAGCTTCTATCCTGCTGACCTCCTGCAGAGTGGATCCCAAAGAGGACAACACACTGTACACGACACTGCCAGTCTGAAATACATCTGAATGGCTATAATGGCACTCAGGTATGTTGCTACAGATATTGTTACTCGATGTCTGCAAACTGCTAATCTGTTGCGAAGGTGCAGAAGAATAATCTGTGCTTTGGTAAACTGTGTTTTGAAATTCCGAGGTCCATGCCAAATGGTCCCTCTGTTTGGATCTAACTGAAGTAATGTTTGATGTACTAAAATTACAATAATCTGTGCAATTTGATGTTGCATGGTAAAAACTATCTACAGTTGCTCCTGAGGTTTTGTCTTTACAATGATCAAAGGTGCTTGGTGTTCCACTTTTAGAAGTGCTATTTGAAGCACTGGGGGTTTTATCAGATGACAGTTTGAATTCCGTTCTAAAAGTGGATAATTTAGGCTTGGTGTTGGAGGATGAGTTTCTGCATGTGCTGTAACTGCCAGCCTGATTTGATATTTCTAGTTGGACAGTAGTAGTCTGAATGGAAACTTGAGGGACTGATAAAGGATTTGTTGGGTCCCGAATATAAAACTGCTCCCTGCCATCTACTTCAGTGTCCCTGACCCTGTACCTGCCCGCTGCAAAGTAATGCTCACCAATCTGAAAAAACTGGAGCCTCTCCTCCACCATGTCCCTCTTGCTCATGTCAATCGCACCACTGCGTGTCATCTCAAACATCTTCCCTTCATGGAAGGGAAATGGATTTGGTTCGCTCGTCGGCGTGCTATCATCCGTTGGAGTTCGGGCTGGGGTAGTGTCTGGTGTTGTGGCCTGGGACTGGTCGTCAACTGCCAGTCCAAAAGGCTTAGGCTCACCATTGCTTCCCCGTGTCCCTCCCATATCAACGACTTCTTCTCCACCTTTACTGGGCCAAGGGTCAAAGTCCAGCCCTTTGGTGGCAACAGTCTTAAAAGGAGAATTAAACTCCTCTTCTAACTTATAACTAAAGTAAGTGTCTGAAAATCCCTCTTTATCTGAGCATTTTTGTTCCTGACTTTTAGCTTCATCTTTAATAACACCATCAGTCTTAACACCATTTGAGGGCATGTCTTTACTGATAGTATCCTTTTGACATTCCTCTGGGGTTTTTTCCTCTTCAATAACTTCCAGTTTAGTCTGGGGAAAAGAACGATCAGACGATCTAAATGTATCTGTCGCCCAGACGTCTCTCCGACTGTCTGGAAGACCAAACAGCCGTAAATCTGCCTGCTCGCACAGGCCATCATCCTCATCTTGGAGTTCATATCCATCGAGGGAGTCTATCTCTGTCGCATCAGTGTCATGAGAAAATTCAGCCGTGGTGGCAATCGAACAGTCTGTAATTGACTGGTCATTTCCATTTTGTTCACATTCATAGTCCTCGCCTTTGCCATTAGAACCTTTAGAGCCATTAGAGTCATTGCTGGAACCATTGGTGCCATTGAGCCCACCATTAACTTCTTTACTATTTCCATTTTTTTCATGTTTTTTGGATTTAGATGCCTTTTCCTTGTCTTTCTTCTTGTCCTCTTCCTCAGGAACTTTAGAAGTGAATTTCTTACAAGGAATGGGTTGGAAGATTGATTCATCATCATCATCTTCAGCATTTGACTGACTGTCATCTGCCCCAGGGGGAACCGGGGAAGGGGGCTGTATTCGTATAATTGGCTCAGTCAGCAGATGCTTGTCATGTTCTTCCTGTAAATTCACCTCCATCATTTCCGTCTCGGTCTCGGAAGAAGCACAGGAACCTTTTCTCTCTGGGTCTGACATTTCTGAACCTGAGTCCAGTGGAGGAGGGGGGGGGAACTCAATATATGCAATACCTTTGTCTTTTGATGGTTCTGGCTTCTCCTGTCCTGTTATTTCATCATGCATGCCAGTGACTGTTTCTAGGTGGTTTAAATTACTGATACTCAACTCCTGTTGATTATCGGTTTTTATTTCTTCCTTATTGGCATTAGCAATGTCTGCTTGGGTAGAATGAATACTAGTTTTACTTTCTGGTATAGCCTCTTTAAAAGAGAAAACCTTGCCTTGATCATCTCCCTCTGATTCCTCAGACACTTCCATGATGGGGCTTGGTTTCCCTGGCAAGAATCCCATAAAACCATCAGGGGTCCTGCATGTGAGGTCATAGCTAACTTCCTCAGAGCTGGGAGTCTCTGGTGTAATGGGGCTTTTTCCTGAGCTGTCAATGAAAGAAACCTGCTCTAGTGTGTCATCCTCTGGGCTTATGGGGCTTAGTGCTAAGTTTGATTTCTGTTTGACAGTGTACAGTGCTCCCTTTGCTTCCCTCTCTGCCTGTCTGCCCACCTGAACACCAACATAAACAGGTAATGTTTTAATGCCCTTGAAGTTCTCTCTGGTTGTTGTAGCAGTTGGAGGGGTTATGACTTTCTCCAGCATTTCTATGGGGCTAGGAAGGTTATTGGAATTTGAATCTTTGGGTGCATTATCAAGAATTTCAAAGGTTATTTCTGTTTTGGCTAGGAGTGTCTCATGACTCTGTACTTTGGTTTTAGGTAGTGTTGGTATCTGTGAGGGTCTAGTTATTGTTGGTTTCTTTGTGAGGTCATTATCTAAAGAGAGGGATGTTGTTCTAACAGGAATTTGAGATTCTGTCTTTTTTCTAAGGTTTTTATTTAGTGGTTCCTCTGTCTCTTTTTTGAATACCTCAGTTCTGATTTCCTTGGAAGCACTTTCACTTTTTGTGACTTGTTGGTATTTTTTACTGTCACTGGATTTCTCTGAAAGTTTAGCAATGTCATCAATTATAGGTGTCTGAGCTTCCTGATCTATATTTCTTTCTTGAATTGCCTGACTCACACTGGATGGACTATCTTTCCCTTTGGTGCTTATTTTGTCTGTCTTACTTTTACTGATTTGTACAAAGGCTTCTGGTATGTTTTTGTTAGGGAGCTTGTCTACTTTTGGGGTTTTTGGGGATACTGATATCAAACCAGGTTTACTGCCATTTGCGTCCTTCTCAACATCCTTTTTTGGGCTTCCTTCTTCTGATGTTTCGGATGCTTTTGACACTTTTCCTCCTGCAAAAAACTGATAAACAGGAAGTTTGCTCTCCTGTAATTTCTTTATTGAAGGTTTTGGTTGCACTGGAGGAGGAATTTTGGTTGGACTAGACTGACTTTGACTAACTTTCTGAGCCTCCGATTCAAACTTCATCCTTACTTCACTGACTTTAGATGTTGATTTTATGTGAGCAGGAGAAGAGGGTTCAGACACACAAGACTTAGTCTGTTGTTTGATTTTATCCTCACTAGTATAAGAGAGAATGCTTTTCTGTGGGCTGCTTGGTAGACTAGTGCTTTTCTTTTCAGCTGCTGTGGTGCTGCCAAACATTTTAGCAACTGAAGGCTCCCTGAGTTTGCTTTTACTGAACCCTTCTTCTCCTGCTTTGGATTTCTGCTGTGTTTTCTCAGGGCTGCTGCTGGGTGAGCTAGGCCAGGACCTGGAATCCTTTAGCTCTCGTTTTATAGGCTTTTTCTCAGGGGACTGAAGCTCATCATTGAGCTTTTCCGTTTTATCACGGAAGAACTGTGATACTTCACTGAGTTTTTCTTCAGCTTCCTTTACAGTTTGGTCCACCCTATCCTCATAAAGTAGCTTATCCCTGCTCCTGTCATGTTTATCCTCTGTAAAACGCATCCATACTGCATGTTTGGGGCTGCCCTGTTCTGTGGAGTAATGGAGCACTGTCACCTTATCAAACTGAGATGGATCATCCCTGTGAAGGAATTTACCAGATTTAGGAGACCCATCTTTTGATGACTTTGAGACAAACTCTCTTTTTGGGCTTCCTTGCTGCTGACTCAGACTCTCAGTGCTACGGCTACTACTCTCTTCGGGAGCCAGGTGGCGGCTTCTGTCACCCACCAGTGTTGAATCCTCTGTGTCAGAGTGGCTCAGTGATGTTGCATCAAGTTTCTCTGAGAGAAGCATTTTCTCAGCAAACCTGTATGACTCGCCTCGGATCTCTGATAGCTCATCATCACAGTATTCTATGGACTGCTGGCTCAACAATTTAAGTGCTTTATATGAATCATCTGCTATGAGTTGGGCAGAACTTGGACGACTGTCTTCTTCCTGTGACAAAGGAGTATTAACACGAGATGTTTCCAGGAAGGTGGGCAGGGATTCTTCGACAGCAAGCTCCTCTTCTTCCTGTTGGGCCTCATCATAATCAGTCAGTTCCTTTATTCCATGATCACCTTTGTAGATGTAAAGCTCAGGGTGTTTCTTCGTTTCCCTGATAATAACCTCAGTCGGTTCCGCAGTGCTGTGGCCCTTCTCAATATGAACCTCAATTATCCTTTCAACTTTGGGTTTGGATTTAATATCTCTATCAAGAAATCTTGGAGTGAGCTCATCACCTTTGACAGAATCCTGACTAGCTTTGTGCTCAAAAAGGCCTGCAAATTCTTTAGATGGGTCCCTACCTGACTGGAAAGCTTTCATGATATCTCTAACTGACATTGCCTCCTCTATCATCTCTGCACCATCAGTCAGTTGGGGCTTGTGATAGACCATTCTAGTAGTAGTAGTAATGTGGGTTTCCTCTTTAAGACACATGCTTTTGATTGAATCCTCTTCTGGCATTTTCATCTGTAGGGCTTTGCTGGAGCTTGCTGAAGTTGCTTCAGGTGGTTCTATAGCAGGGAGAGCAGATGCAGCCTCCTCCATTAGTCCAGGTTCACAAAGCTCATCAGGCTGCTCGTAGCTCCTAATATGGACCACTTCAGTCCTGGTCTCAGTTACGCAGGGGGGAATAGGGGAATCTGTGAATAAAGGCTTAGGTCCTGTGCTCTCTGCACTTTGGGGAGCAGAGGGTGTCTTTTCACTCCTGGTCTCAAACCCACTGTCTGACAGAGGACTCTTATCCTGCTCATGAGACAGATCCTCTGGCGATTCCAATATAGTGTCTGACCCTTGATATGACTCAGCAAGTTTGCTTAGGTCCTTCTCTGAGGGAGATCTGAGCATGCCTGAAACTGGTGGAGGCATTTTAAGTTTGTGCTCTTGTATTGACATGGATGGCTTGAGAACACGTTTCTGTTTCTCTTCCCCATCCCTTTTTGCCTCTTCCTCATACCTACATTTCAGCTCTGCCATTTTTGAGAGAGAGCTAGCACCAATATCATTTGTTAAAAAGTCTACTACTTTAGCCAAATCTAACTCTTTGCTTGACTGGTGCTTAAGTAAAAATGTGTTTTCATCAAAAGGAGGGTAATAGTTTGAGTCTGCACTTCTTTGTGCCTCTTCAATCTCATCTTTGGAAAATTCTTCCCATTCATCCTCCGAGGCTCTTTCTTTAGCTTCACTCATGATATCTTTCTGTAATATCTCACTGACTTTGACTAAATCTTCTTTCACCTTCTCCACTAGAGTATATGGCTCCTCATCCTCTAACTTAGTCTCTTTAGGAGTGCCAGTATGTGATGTTTGAACAGTTTTAGCTGCAGTCTGTGTGTCTGTCTGCAGAATAGCTGTCATCCTAATCAGATCTTCTTTCATGTCTGCTACATCTTTCAATATCTCCTGGTTGGTAGCTGCAGTTGGGTGGATAATGGGTGGCGTGATAAATGGAGGGGATTTTAATTGGGACTTTATTTTTGTTGCAGTTACACAGGAAGACAAAGAGGAAGATGATGATGATGAGGTGCGAGAGGGGTCAGGAAGAGCCATTTTAAGAGACCCAGGTCCTGGTTTGGCAGGGGTCTCTGGGATAACATTAACCAGTGAATAGACAGGCACAGTCATTGTATTAGATGAAACTGCTGTGCTTGGGGAGGCAGCTACAGATCTCAGAGAACCATAAGCAGAGCTTGCTGTTGCAGATCTACGCGAGGACGAGAGTGACTTAAGAGTGCCATAGCCTGAAACAGAGTACGAGTCTATAGCCTCATTTATGGCTGCGCTGACACCAGAGGTTGCTGCCTGGGTGGTGGCCTGGATCCTCTCTTGAAGGCTGCTACTTCTCTCTGAGATAAGGCGAGAAGAAGGGGAGGATGGAGTGGATGAAGAGGATGGATATTTTACGGGCGAGACCGATCCATTCATCATGGACAATTCTGAGGAAGCAATGGTTGTCTGGCCAGTGGAGGAGAGAGACGAGATGGATGTCCTCCCTCCTCGGGATGAGAGTGTTGAGTCTACAGAGGTTTTCAAAGAAGACAGACTGGAGATGCTTTTAACAGAAGAAAGGGTATGTGCCCCTGCATCTGACACAACTGTGGACCCAAGGGCATTTTTAAAAGGTAGATTAGAATTGTACATGCTGTACGATGTCTTTGGTGATGCTGTGGCAGGAACAGGAGCAGGAGACTTTTCTGGTATATAACCATTGGGTATTGAATGAAGTGGAGAAGTCCTTGATGTATATGCTGAAGCAAGACTTTTGATAGAAGCTGGATCAGTGGCAGGTTTGCATGGACTTCCAGAGGACACAAGGCTGATAGATCCCTGGACAGGGTACTGACCCTGCTGGACTACAGTTTTAATGGGTGAGGGCATAGTCCTGTAAGACCTGATGGGGGATGAGGATGCTATGTCAGTGACAGATTTGACTGGGGATGACAGGGTAAGTGCTGGTGGAACTTTTATAGTTGTGGGGCATGCAGCTGACGGGGCTGAGAGGGGCCAAGTAGATTTCAGTGGAGAAGCAGCTGGTGAGGCTGCCGGTGAATCGGTAGAGTTGAGGGTACCCCCCATTCCGATGGGCCTTGTTTGGCCAGGGACGGTAATAGGAGCAGTCGACCATGGTGGGCAAGTTCTGGTTGGAAAGACAGGTTTGTGAGGGTAACCAGCAGGCAATGCTCTTGTTGCTGCGCTTCGTTCAACTGCTGTTTCTTCAGGTGAATTCATAGAAACGATGAAAAAGGAATGGAAAAAAATAATAACAAAAATGCAGAATAGTAAAGATAAACAGAAAATTATGTTAGGGGAAGGTAAAGGAGAAAAAAATGTGAAAGAAGAGGAGACCAGAGGAGGAAGAGTTGGTCAGTAAAACAGTCCTAGTATTAAAGAAGGAAAAATAGCAGTTTCATGAGATAAGATATTTAATTACTGACTAAAGATGGAGTTGTAAAAAAACAGTTGTGTTCCTGTGTGATTTCTGATAGGCAGATGAATCAAAAAACAACAAAAACAACATAAGGAATAAATAGAACAGAGCACATACAGCAGCAAAGTAAATTTCCAAAGACAATGGCGTAGACCAACAACTGACAACAGAAAAAATGGCAAGACAAATGCACCAGGATAAGCACAAAAACAACTTCTCTCTTTGGACTTTAGAAGCGCTAATATCAGCATCTGGATTCTGGATCTAATTTCAATCCGCTTTTTTAAGTGCCTTTTATCTGTTTGGTCCAAAAAGTACATGATGACAGATTCCTCAGACAATTTAGACACTGTGATACAATAGAGCCAAGGGCTGTAGAAGTTTCCATTTTCATTTTATCGTCAAACAAATATGACAAAATGTGTTTTCCAAGACTAAAGTTTTGGCCCATTTTGTCATGCAGCATCAAATTGGTGACAAGCAGACATTGCGAAAAACTGAAAAAAAAAACACCTGAAAGAAAGCAAAACTCAAGACCTCTGACATGCATTTTTGTCCCACACAAAGCTGCTATATCATCACAAAGCCAAAAAGAACTTTAAACTCAGAAATACAGAAAATTTTTTACTTTGACCTCCATCCAAAATGCCTATTACCATTGTGTTGGCAAGTCAAAGAAAAAATGTGACTTGTATAACACAGCAGTGGAAATCAACCCAGAGGAACAACAACTCACAATGTGGGCAAGCATGGCACAGAAACTTAAAACCACTCACTGACCCATGCAAAAATATGTACCACTTTGTAAACAAGCATGTGGACAGTGCATGTTATGTAGGATGAGAAATATGCATTTATTACATTAAATAAGTTCACATCTATCTACGTATTTTACAGGTTAATTAAAGCTGTTAATTAACTAAGTTATCCACGAAACTTGGCATAATTAAATTAATCACAGGGTTTGTTAGTGAAGATGTCAAACTCACTCAGTGCAGGCTCGGCCAGATAGCTGTAGCGCTTACGTAAGGCTAGGGATGCAAAGGTATGACGTCGTTCTGGCTTTTCAGTCTGCAACAATAGCAAACAACACAAAAACCTATCAGTTCTAGGTCACCCTACATTGAATACTGCTGCCAAATGAGCAAAAACTGGACCCTGTAATGTCAAATTAAAGCAAACCCTCCAGTCTGCATTGACATATAACACAAGCCCATATTTAACTGCAAAATATGGCAACAAATTCTCCTTTAAGAGTATTCACTAGGTTTCAGTCTTTATTTTGGCAGTGCTCATACTACTTACATTAAATGCTACTATGCCAAGCTAGTCAAATTAGCTTGAGTTTGTCAAGCTAAGGCGACAAACTCTAAATTGCATGTACTTAAAAGTGAAAATAATGAGTTTTAAGGTATTGTTAATACATGCTAAATCTTAAGAACAAGTAAACTCCAGAGCCATTTGTATTACATACTGTAGAACGCAAGGGATAAGGAGTTGACATAAAACAAGTAGTTTTTCATTTCTACCATATATCATGCAAAACTGAGCAGCTAAAAGTTGCTTTGAAGAAGCCTGTATTGCCCTTGTAGAAGCGGAAAAAATAAGGCTATGAAGAGCAGAGCAGCGACACTATAGGTCTAGCGCAGAGGATAGCACAGGGTGGGGAGGGTGTGGTTTACCTCATCCTCGGCATCTGACTCCGTTTCCTGGTTCCCAAGATGCATTGCAGGAACAGGGGGAGTAACATAATGGAAAGCAGGGGGAAAAGAAACAGGGGGTGAAAAAGGAGTGATTGACAGAAGCTCCAGCTCAGAAGAGAGGCCACTTTAGCAAAGGAAAAAAAGCAAAAAAATAAAAAAATAAAACAGACCAAACAAAAAACAAAAGCATAAAGCGCCAACATTCAGCAGCAAAATGAAGCCACAAAAAGCCAGCCTGATAATTAAAAGCTCTTACACACAAGCCCTCAGCCAAAAAGCATCCAAATCAAAAGGCAGGTAGGAACAAAATGAAACAGCCAATGACAAGAATCCACTGCAGAGATAACCGATATACACAGAGAGAAGCTTTAAACAGATAAAAGACACAGTGGCGGCAGTTTGGCCAAAGTCTTTCTCTGTCTTTCATCTATCAGGGGCTCAAACTACCCTAACCATGAATATGGTTATGGACGTGACAACAGAGAATGGTGGGTTTATGCTAACTTACCTTTTTCACTGCAGGAAGTGTGATGTTCAGGTTGCACACAGCAGTTTGTGGAAGGCCTTTTGTGATCTTACACTCTTTCAGGAAAGTGAGACGACCACAGGGCTCTTGACTGGGATCTCTTACCTATAGGTGAGAAAATGGCTTCTTTATGAACTCCTTTCTTTTACAAGGTGGTAGTTGCTGCAGATTTGCTTTAATATAACACTTAGGTATTAGTGCACTTAGGTATTAGTGTTTTGTACTTTTGTACTACAAAAGTCCCAAATTAGAACACCTTATAAAAGCATCCTATCATTTTAATTTCAGTTTAATTAATTTCAGTCCAAACAATGGACTAAAATCAGAGACCAAATAATACTGTATGGGAATGTTCTCATGTTTTAAATTTATGAGATTATTTTTAAACATGAGAACATTTTAGCACTTGAAAACAAAGCAGTAGGGTTTCAGTCTCATAGTGGAAGTTTCTCCATGTACTACTTGCACAAATACAGCAAGTTTGGAGTGTTTTTGGAACCCCGCAAATATCCGCTGATAACAGCCAATGGGAGGGGCAGTACAACTGATAGCTGGAATCAAGTAATTATCTGCTAGTAAAATATTTTCAGAATTTACCAAGAAATCCTAAAATTTTTCTCACTTTTCTCAGCACCCTCTCCTTTTTCCCTGTTTCTTATAAAAATGAAAACAGTACCATCTGCCCAAAAACATCAATAACAACCTTCAGGATTGGCGTCAGGATAGTCCACAGTGTGTGGGAGATTCTCACCTAACGGGCTTTTGTAGCCCAGTGTAAAGCAAATTCTTTCCTAAGGTTTAAATATTTTTAACTCATGCGGATGTAAATTTGCCTATTTTTGTGTCAGCTGGTGCATATTCACGTCAATTTGCATCTTTGCATAGACTTTATATGTAATCAACATATGGTCAATATGCTCCCACTCGACCAAATTCTCATTGGTTGGATGATCGCCAGCTACTTTCATAAGAAGAAAGAAGGGAAAGCAATTCACACACAGAAGTGCAGTATTCACAATAATGGTGCACCGAATTACACAAAAGCATTGATTGAGGTCATTTAGCATGGGAATAGGAACTGGGTTGTGGATCTGTAAGAGCAGTAAAGGCAGTAAACGAGAATAGAACTAACTCAACTATGGCTGCAGCTTTTGCCCAGCATTTTGATTGTACTAAGTTGTGACAACTTAAGTTTACCATCTTTTAATGTGTTTTTTGTCATATGGATTTATGGTGGTGCTGGAGTACACGTTAGAGTACCTTGACGCAGAATGGCAAACGGTTCTCCTTAAAGGCGTAGAAGTTAAGAACTAACTGCTGGCCAGCTTTGGTCAGAGGAGCCAAGTTCCCATAACAATCCACATAGATGGGCCTGCCCTCCAGAACCTGAATACAAAAAACAAACAGCATTCACAGTCAACATAAAAAAACAAAACTACAAAAATAGAATTTTAGAAAGGTTTCTGTGATAAGGACACCAGGCTGAAAGTTCCTAATGCTCAAGAATATTAAGCACTGAAACTGAACATGTAGTAAAAAGCTGTCAGACATGCCAAAAACTTCAAATCATTTTTAGTTAACTAAGGAGTGCAAAATTTCTTAACTTTTACTTATTTTTATTTATTGTCTTATTTATTGAGTTATGTTGTCCTTATTTACACCAGCAACATTTCACATTTTCTTTAACACAATTCCAATTTTTCTAATGCTCTAGATGTGTGTGTAGATCTAGAGCAGTATAATAACCTCATAAAATCATTACAATGGCTTTCACTAATAATCATTGATAGCTTCCAAAAAGTACAAACTTACAGATGATAAAACGTTTCATTATTGAATAAAAATTGTTTTAAACTGTCCTACGAGTTATAATTGATAGGATTTGGGGAATAATTAAAGTAAAAGTAACATCAGCTGTATTTAACATTGAGAAAAACACTGTGATGTATGAAAAAGTACAGATGTGAGGATCTGTTACTGTCATAGGATGGAGCTTCTGTCTTCATTTTGGACTACTAAGTATTAGACTGCATATTGACTTAAATAAACCACACTTAAACCGCATACCTCTATGTCTTTGCTCCTGGCCACCTCCTCAAAGTTCTCCTGCTGCTCCAGGGTTTTATCCACCTTGTCATCCGTCATACAGAAGCACCTCAGGCTGGACTCCACCGGGTCATTCATCTTAGCAAACACCACAAACTTGGCCATGTAGGGCACGCAGATCAGCTCCCTGTACAGCTGCGTGGCCAAGCCCACCGTCTCCGGGATCTGGTGGCAGTCTGCTAACCAGAACCTGCACAAGCAGCAAGTAAAGTGATTAACGCTTAAGACACAGGGATAAATATATGTATAAAAATTCATTTATTTGAGAAATTGATATTACTGATAGTAAAGACTTCTTGTATGTTTTGTCTCACCTGGCAGAAACATTAGTGGTGAAGGAGACGCAGTCACTGACAAAAGTGAGAGGAGTTGTGCCTGTGATGTCTTCCCACTGTGCTGGTGATGTACCACCTGGCAAACAATTATGCAGTTAAAGTAAAATTTAATTTTTCCGGCAAAATCATGCTTTTTTTGAATGTCTATTCTAGTTGTAGGTTAACACAGAAATTGGGTAAAGGTTATTGTTTCTTGACAAATACAGTAAAACAAGCCAACTCAGATTAGTCTGACATGTGTTAAAGACATATAAAATGCAAGTGTTATTAGAGTCCTAGATAATTACTTAATTGCTATTCATTCACCTTTGTTGAGAAAATGTAAGCTATGCTGTTGATTTAAAAAGTTTAACACAGGGTACCTCCCCATTTTACAGAAAGGTTATTCTCACTGTGAACTTTACGTTGCACTTACATTACTGAACACAGCACTAATATTAGATATGCAAAAGAGTTCATATTAATTAAATGTTCTGATTTCCATCTATCAGAGAGTTTGTTTGATTAAATAATTCTACAGTAAGACGGTAACCCCAAGCATATAACCAAACACATAAACAACCACCTTCTAGAAGAACTGTTGTTGCTTTATAGGCAAAAGGTGATCGCACATTGGTCACATTTAAATTTTACTCTTACACCTTTGTGGCATGTTTCCCTCGGGCTTTAAGACTTTGCACAACTTAAAATCACTGAGCTTTAACTTTGAAAGGAATTCTATCTGGTACTTGTTAACAATGCAGGCTAGCATTAAATGGTTTGCACAAACATTTAAGGATTTCCCCATAGTTCTGGGGATATTAGCAGCAAAAATAAAAGTAAATCACTGTGTAAATGCACGGGGGTGCTTGGAGTCTTGCTTGCTCTAGCAGCCATCAACTGAATGTCTCCTGTGGGCTGCTCATGGCTGAGACATTTTAGAGTTACAGTTAGCAGAAGTGGTTTTGCTAGAGCTCAGAATTTAAGAGGCTGGTGGTCACCACATGGAAGCAGTGCTTAGTCATTTCATGTTCAAATGGGCTACAGACCAAAGTTATTACACTATTTCTGATGGACAGAAAATGCATACACGGACTGTAGACTAAAGAACTCTTTCTTCCCCAGTGCCATTTGGTCTCCTAAACACCTGACAGGAGTTTATAACCTGGGTCTACCTAAATCTAGGCTGTCTACATTTCCCAGTTTGCACGTAATTGCACACTCACTGCTGTCTACTGCACATACAGCTGGTGTAGCATTCTAAATTGCATAAATATTTACAAAGCTTATTGTAGCTCAGTTTCCTTTTTTTTTTATTTGTATAGTTATATCTTATATTTCTACTGTATTTCTCACATGCTATTTTTTATAATTATTTTTTAGTGTTTTTTGGCATCTATTGTGAACCACAAAGGAAGAATTTCATTGTACAGGAAACATATTTCTTTACTGTGCATATGACAATAAACTTTGAAACTCCATTTGAAACCAAATGGAAACATCTAATTACAACAATAAAGAAGTGATTTTGCGTATTATTTTTCATTCAAAATAAAGAAACATTATTTCAGAAGAAATGTTGAATGGCCCAAATTTCTTCTCTTGTCATCTAAAACTGCACACACACCTGTGATGCTACAGAGAAGGCGGAGGGAGGGAGTATAGTCTCCTTTGTAGCCGTTTGTAAGCCCCTCCCCTGAGAGGGGCGGGACTGGGATTGTCATGGTGATGGGCTTGTGGAACTTCCTTCTTCTGGGCTCCACAGTAACAATAGGGCTGAAGGTTGCTCGGTTACCAAGGATTTTCTTCACGGTCTCATCAGGTACCGGCTGAGCCTGCGATAGAAGAGTCAATATTAAATGAGGGCTGTTTGTTTGATTTTTGTAGTCTTACTGTACGTATACAGTAGTATTTGTGTTTGTTTATGGGTCATAAATTCTGAGAGATAAACTGAAACAGCAAATGTTTACACCTCTCAAACTCACCTGCAATCCAACCTTGATCTTCTTGGTTAACGCTCCCTCGGGAAAGGAAGCCTGAACCAATGGCACACTGCGGCTGCACAGAGTCCCGCCCTCTGGTCCCATCTGATGTGTCTCCTGTCTGATTCGAGACACTACAGCAAAGTATTGTGGGAAATCCTTGGTGATGATGCGGCAGATCCTCTTCCTTTCCAGCTCCTCAGGACTGTCCAATTCTACAGGGAAGGAAAATACATAATTAGAAAAAATAAATCAAATATCAATCCCATACAGGTTACTGCAAGTTTTACTTTACTTTACATTTAATACATTACGAGGAAAATGTTAGGAATTTAAGACAGTTTTACATTTTCAGATAATATTTGTCCACCAACTTTCACTAGTTATAGATTACAGTAGGCTATATTATTCATTGCTGCACATAAAGCATTGTAATCACTCTCTCGCTGGCCTACAGTACTTTCTCTTCATGCTGTAAGTGGGACATTAACCACTCCATGTCTCTCTCTGTCTCATCTAATCCACTGCCCTGTAATGTCAAACTGCACATGCAGTTTCGCTGTTCTGTCTGTGCCACACAGTTATTGTTACAGAAAGTGGATAGTCTACAGCACAGAACCTGTCAGTGGACCAAAAATGAAAAAAAAAAAATATTTTGAGGGTATGTTCAACTAAATTTAGGATTCTGTGCACACAATTAATCTGTATGATTTAATTAATGGTGGCATGATGGTTAGCAATGAGCTAGCCAGAAGGTCTTGGGTCCTAATCTAGGCTTGGGCCTTTCAGTGTGGAGTTTGCATCTTCTCCCCATGCCTATGTGGGCTCTCCCCCAGCACTGTGGCTTCCTCCCACAGTCCAAAGACATGCAGGGGTTAGGTTAACTGGTGATTCTAAATTGGCCTTAGGTGTGAATGTGAGAATGAATGGCTATCTGTGTCTCTGTGTTAGCCCTGCGAGAGGATGGCAACCTGTCCAGGGTGTATCATTGAACTTGTCTGGTGTTTTATCTAATTAATATGCAGTCTAATCAGGTCATTTACTTTATTTGACACAGAAATCAACATGTTTGTCATACATATTTTACATGTGCTACAATCAGTTTGAACCTGTCATCTTCAAGGTGTTGCAGCAGTTTATTTCAGTGTTTGCTCATAAAGGGGCAAATTTTTGCCACAGCTTGCTCTAAAACAGAAACTGAAGTACTTGTGGTTTACATATAAAGTTTGCACTGTGCAGTGTTACAGATGTCAGCACGGCAAAACAAAGTTAAAACACGTGTTTCACCTTCATCCATCCCATTGAGGAGCTGATTGAGGTCGTCAGTCTTGCAGTCGTACAGATGCTCCTTCCAGGTTTCTCCGTTCTCACTGCGCAGCAGGATCAGCTCTCTCTCCTGGCCCCGCATCGAGCCAAAATGAGGGATCTCCACTATCACAGGCCTGGTAAGGTATATTTTGAGGAAATATGGTTGAATTAGTTTTATTAATTTCTGAGTGACATAACAAGTAAGAAGTAAGCCATAACAGAAGATTCTACTCTACCATTTGTCTTTAGGAGCTGGGGGTTCATTTATAAAATGGACTGATAATCATACTGAAAATGAAAAGTAAATGAGTAAAAAAGAAACCCTCACATTTCAGTACTTATTTAGAAACATTAGGCTGATATGGAAATTATCTCTAACAAAAGTCTGGACTAAAAGGTTTTCTTGATAGTTTTGTAGGGCTATTGCAGTTTGGGACACATAAGCGTGCTAAACTTTATACACCTCTGCTTCTGTCTCAACTCGTTCACTGCAGTGGAAGCACGCTTTCAAGCTGCATGTTTGGTTTTGTCAATTTACTATTTGGCCCATCAAATAACACTTGTTGCCTGGCTTCAGTCTGCTTTTCCATTCCTTAACCAATGCTCATTTGTGGGGAAATCGCAATGCAGGTACCCTCCATTTAAATTAATTACATTTTTTATGCTCAAAATCATTCATGAATCAAACGAAACACACCCTCAGGAAAGACTTTCCACATTTTTATAAATGAGGCCCTTTATCTGAGCAGCTGGGAGAGCAGACAGTGTAGTCCTCTCTTAAAAGAATGGTGAGGGTAGTTTGTGCTAGATTCATGCAAAACTAAACCTGAAAGACAAATGATAACAGAGTTTTCAAATAGCAGCTCTTTAAGAAGATACTGGGGGTTAAAGATGGTATTCCATAAAAACTATTAACAAATTTACACCAAGTATAAAGAGTGGAGACACTGATCTTAATAACATACAGGTGTGAATGAAGTGTGGTTTTGCTAATGACAGTGAAGCTTCATATTCACAGTGGCTGCCATGCTGCAGGTTGATGGGACATTCAGAGTGAATGTGCACGACTTGACAAGACAGATGAAATGTAATGAGGGGTAGGAGGAGAAAGCTGCACAGCCCTTACTTAAACAAGGCATGATAGCAACACAAGAGAGAAGGATGAATATACACTACTCAGGGTAGGCAGTAGAATTGAAGACTAAGTTTAAAGTGGAGTTGTCAGAGGAAGTATATAACATTAAAAGTCACATAAAAAGGAAAACACAATTTTTTTTTTTTTCTTAAAGGTACTGTTTTCTCAATCAGTGATAAAGTCTTAAAAGAATTAATTTTTACAATTTTGTGCCAGCATTAGAGACAAACTGAGCTTGTAGGTTGAAACATGCAAGCAGCCATTATCGTAGCAGCATCTCAGCTGTGAGTCTGTGTAGTGCTGTAATCTATGTAAAGATTACATTTTTAGAGATACGATAAGTAATTTGTCCCAGAAAACCAACAGGACTGCTTCAATTTTGAGAAAAAAACAACTGGAAAAATGTAAAGGTAAAGTCATGTGCTTCAACTACTGTACATGGCTTCAATTTTATGTTCATAAATCTCTAATAAATCAACTTTTACTGATTTCTGTGCTGATAAAAGACTGACAAGAGACTGTGAAAGATACTACAGCTTCAGCAAAAAATACTAATGAAGACTAGGGGTATGGTGTCACAGCAAGAAAGTCCTGCTTTCAAATCTGTTGGCCCTTCTATGAGAGCTGTGCATGTTTTCCATGTGCTTGCACAGGACCAAAAGTTTCTTAAGAGTTTCCCTACCTGGTAATAAAGGTTAATAAAAAATATATAAAGTTAATAATTTGATACACATGGATACTACTAATCCACTGCTATTGGAAACTGTCCCTGCAACCATGCAAAACAACTCTTTCACCAGGTTTTTACGGTTTTGATTATGAGCATTCTTCTCTTCTATTACAGGTTGAGCTTAGTTTTGATCTTTCGAATCATTGTGCGACATACCTGGTCTAGCTGTTTTTATTTTGTTTTTTTCTAATATGGCACGTCCTTTCTTAGGGGTGATGAATGGTTTACTTTGTGGTGAAACCTCTGTATTTTGTCTGGTGAATTCTTCTCTTTATGGTAGATTACATCCTATGTCTGCCTACCTCAGTGGATGTTGTGAAGGGGTTTTTCTTTACCATAGAAAGGATCCTGTGATCATCCACCAAAGTTGTCTTCTCTGGATGTCCAGGCCTGTTTATGCTGCTGAGCTCACAGTTTTTTGTTTTGGCAGCCTACATTTGTCCTGTTTTACTTGCATATAAAGCTCAGTTGACTGCATTTCCACATTGAAAGTGTCCAAATTCAAATGCCACACTTGGAATTGAGTCTAGATCTTTAACTTGATTAATTTTTGAAGAAACAACAAATGTATAGCACACAACTGTGCATTGAAGTGGCTTCAGTTCCCCCATGGTTCAAGCAGGCCTTTTAATTAATACTGAAAGTCTGGTCGGGTCTTCACTGGTCCCAAACATTGTCAGATCTGACTGTATGTATTGAGGCACATCTTAAACATCTTAACCCTGCTCACACTGTATTATTGTAGGGTCTTTACCCTACAATATAAAGCGCCTTGAGGCAACTTTTGTTGTGATTTGGCGCTATATAAATAAAATTGAATTGAATTGAATTGAATTGAACATAAAAATGTCATCAGTATAGTATCAGTTTCTACCAATAGCTTTTGACATTAATTATACAAAATTATTGTGGGATGACATAAAACTGATAACGACAGTCATGAGAAGCAGGATGATGATCGGCTTCAGGGAAAAAAGGCTCATGCCCAACAAGCGCAGTACAGTCCAAACAGCCAATCAAAACCTTTACATTCAGTGACGTCGGAAGCCCACTAAGAGCTTCTGAAATAAAAAAAAAAATAATGGTCTTTAAATGAAAGTGGCTGGAAATTAACTGTAATGGAGTTCACAGTTAAATTGTGTAGTTTTAGGAAGAATTTGTATGTAAAAACTAATTTCTGCCTGTTAGTCACTGAAGCTATAACAAATCAGCTGTTGGTGGACCCATCTTCCAACTATGTTATTGATTTCTTCCCAAAACTACATGGCACCCATACTGATGCCGTAACCTATCAAATCAAAGTCAACAGAGATGGGTAAAATAATCCATCAGCATGAATCAGCCTCGGTCATGTTGTTTCCTTTGGGAAGGTGGGAAGTACAGGAGAAAGAGGAGCAGGGAGGAGGGAAAGGGGGTGCTATGTTTGATTCCTACCCAATAAATCTAGTTCCTCTGGGTCCCAGCTGTAGCACAGGACTAACCAAGCTCTCGCCTTCATTAAGGGCTGGCAGCTTTCTGGGGAGATGTAGTTTACTGCGTCCGCAAATAATGAAACACACATACACACAAAACACACACTCGCAAAGTCAGTAAAAGCACACACACCACTGACTTCTACTTCTGTATCAGTAATAAGCTCTTTTATCAGTAACAACATCTTATTTATTGTTTCAGGTATAATTAGTGGCATCAGTGATGGCAACAAGAGAGGCCCAATATTTCTTGCATACATCACTGATTTCTTTACTTTAATCATATCTCATCAGTTATGCAGTAATACAAGTAGCAATTGGGACAATAATTAGTCATTTTTCTAGCAAAACTAAGTAAGTAATTTTTCAAGCAAAAATAGCAAATAATTGCTGGTGATAGCTTCTCAAATGGGAACATATGGTACTACTTTCTGTTTCACAGTACATGGAAATGAAATATTTTAGGCTCTTAAACCATATTACACAAGTTATCAGCCTTTTTACATGCCATAACTCCAAAAACGAATGTGGTCTTATATTTAAAACTGGGTGCTGTTTAAGTACATAAAACTGGATGTCTTGCTATAGGTTTCATTAAGTTTGTGCTCACAGAACTAACACTTAACATCTAGACATTTCAACCCGTTTAGGAGATGGCTGCAGCAATTTTTTTTATAGTGGTGAGCAGGCTAAGACCATTCCTTAGATTGGAGTGGCACAGAAACAGTCACAATAGGAAAACTAGTAGTTAAAGACCGCAGTACAACCAAAATTGTTGTGAATTGTTGTGCAATGAATTGCCTTTGAAACAGTTGCTTCGAAGACACAGACCAGGTTAGTTACTGTCTTCAAAGCCATACTGATGCGTCAAGACGGCGATAAAAAAGGCAATAAGGTGGAGTCAGTCTGCTATCAGTTTGCGATTGAATGAGGTCAAGTTGGCAATTACATGCATTCTGTTTGGGATAATACAACAGTCAAGTGTATTAAATTGGAGGAAATTGCAAATTTGTTGCTTTTTGTTACAAATCTGTTATATATATGTTATATGTTATATATATACATATAAACTGCTTACATTCAGAGTCTAACCAGAACCTCATAGATCTGCAACATAAATTCATAAATTCCTCCACAAATAGTGGCACAGTTGCTGCAGGATGACAATTTAACTGGAAAATCAATTAAGCCCTTGGCAACCTTGTATTTATATAGGAATATAATAAGAATACAAACAGTTGGCAACTGGCTGAGTTGAGTCCCCTAATGCAAAAAGACAAGTTGCAGATCACTGACTCAGACTGACTGCAACTTGTTGACAGTCTGTCTACATTTATAAATTATACGGCAATTATTTGCAAACCTTCACCAATCTGTCTGTGTAAGACTGCAGTCAGTGCAAATCAGACCGTGATTGTTTGGAGACAGCTTGCTTCCCACTAGGCGACCTTTGCAATCGCCTTGCAATTGAAAATGCTCGCCTTAACAACTTGGAATCGATCTCCAACAGAACAAAAATAAAAAATAAAAAAATCAGTGCAATCACCAGGCAGCCACAGATTTTTCCTAATCACACAGAAGTAGCTGTCTTATTTTTGCTCTAGTGTGACTGAGCTATTATTGACTCAATGACTACCACGTACACCATAAAGATTTAAAAAGCTTTTGTTTATATAACCCTCCATTGGTTTAAAAATGTAATTTAAAAACTGTTTCTAAAGTTGTTCTTTTTAAATTATTGATAAAGCTTCTAAGATAATACAAATTTCAACAAGAGGTTGCACTGTTAAAACATAAACCTGGCTGTGGAGGATTGGTTCGACAAAAGGTTCTGAAGGAAAAAGAGTAAATCCAGTGGCATGATTGTGTGTTCATCACTTATTTTGTTTGATTTTGCCACAGAGGTGACCAGACCTTAATCAATTTAATATCCCTGTTTTCATGTCCATAACATGCATCTAATAAACTTGAGTAGGACATCAGGTTTATGCAAAACCTACTCAGTCGAGACCAAGATGCACTGCTGTTATTTCTCTGCACTTTGTTTCCATTCTGTGTCAGCTGGAGGACACATCATACAAACAAAGCTTCTACTGCCATAAATCAAGTGGATGTAATTCTTTGTTGAACTTCCAAACATTTTGTGTTGAACTTATTACTTCCATCTATTCCGTTTGAGTTTGAGAACAAGTGCTGGTATCGAGTTGATCATCATTTAATGCTGCATGTTGGCTTGCAGTTGTAAGTCTAGGTTTAAACTTTAAACCACCCTCACAGTACCACCATTTTGGAGAAATTGAAAAAGAATCATCATGCTTTTTTTCCCCGTGTTGGTGATCTGGAACAACCCAAAATCTAGTTTTACACTTGCTTGAACCACTCTCAATCACCTTGATGTTAAGGTGGTAAAACTCATACAGGTCTGAGAAAGGCATGTTCTGTGCTTTGTGTCTGGTTTTGTGACTTAACAGTAACTGAACTTTAACTTGTAATCCTATGTGTGTGTATATCATCTTTCTAAACAAATATCTTGATATATGTTTTTTTGAAATCTCATCATATTTGTCAATATTCTTTCAAAATAATTGAATTATCTGGCAGGCTTCAACTTTATCAAACAGACAGGCATGCATTTTGTTTTACCGTATTTAAACTGTAACTATTTAATTTTTTTATTTTACACACCTCACATGCAAAATAGTTGTATATTAAAACCAAATTATGGCTACACATTTACTTTACAATATACACTTTTACACATGTTGCAACCATTACTAATGTTGCCTTTACTTTGCCAAAGGAGAAACACAGCTGGACAACTTGCTTGGGGGTGAGCAGACTACAACAATAAGAATTCTACTGCAAATTAAACTGCAAATATTACTCCTTAACATGCACATATACACATTCACACTTTCTAATGTAAACGCAGGTGGCTGGAAATGGCAATGGCAAGAAGCAGAAGGAAGGAAATGTCAAGATACAGAACAAAGGTGCACAAAAATAAGCAGTTAAGCAAATAGCAAAAACAATCTCAGTGATGTCTAAAAAGAAGGAAGGTCTTACCCGAGGAACTGAGCTCCTGCGGGACCGACCTCAACAAGTCTGCTGGCCAGGCCTTCTCCTTCCACCATCGGGGGAGGTGATGCCAGTTTGTGCCTCTTCACCAGTCGACAGGTGATCCTGGTGGGTGCTGTGCACTTTCTGGGCGGGATGATGATTCTCATGCCGTTGTGACGACTTCCTCTCATGGAGCCGCCCCTGGCGTCAACCATGAAGCTGACCAGGAACCTGACGGAGAGTAAAAAGGTAGAAAGAGGAGGAAAAAGAGGGGGCGAGTGATAGGAAAGGGAAACAGAGGGTGCAAAGACAAGAGGTAAAAAAGTGAAGAGAGAAAGAGATAACCAGAAAGGGCAAGTGAAGGGTAAAGAAAAGAAATGGAATAAGAAGAAAACTAGATGTTGGTTTGTCAGCAGTACTGATGGCGAGAGAGGAGCTTTAGTCGAGGTCCCATGCTGTGATCTTCAAAACACTGACAAAGTAAGTGTGAGCAAAAGAGAGAAAGAGAGGTAAACAAAGAAAAAACAAACATGTATAGAGGTTTCTGTGCTGGCTTTGACCGCAACGCAAAAAGTAAAAAAAAAAAAAAATAGCACCAAGTTTGGCAAGTAGATGTTACAGTTTTGGTAAATCCATTTACAGAAAGTGAATGTTTTTTAATTAAAACTTTAGTAAAATCTATACAACATAAAATTAAATACTTCATTGTTTTCTGTAGATGACACATAAATTTAACAGCCAGGACACCAACACAGGAACCTCCAGTTTGTCTTGTGTTTTACCCACATTAGAAGGTAGTGTACTTCTGTGTGCAGCTCATTTAAATCAAACAAGGAACTTACAGTATAAGTCACACACACAGATGCACACCATGCAATAATGTAACTGAAATGTGGTGTTAGTTTGTATGTGGTTATTTAACAAATAGTGCATGAATTTGTCCTTTAACAAGTCTGCTTAAAGGGGACCTATTATGTGTTTCCTTATTTTTTGTCATACATACACTCTTACTGTCATCTATGCTCATATTAAACATAGCCAAAGTTTCAAGTAATGAGGTCAATATGCAAAAGTAATCCATTAGTAGTTCCTTAGGCTGTGCTAAACACTAAGTTTCAGTCAGTTTTTTCTACTCTTGGCTCTGCATGATGTCATAAAGAGGGGCGTGGTTGTGAGTACAAAAGCCCCACCGACCTGCTGTTCAAATTTCCTGCTTACAAGGGGTAGCCAATCAGAAGAAACTTGGCTTAAAGGCAAAGGAAAGGGCACTAAAACAGTGGTTGAGCCGAGGGGCTGCACAAAGAGGCAGTATAAGATATAAGGATTATTTTGAACTGTGATTCATGTAAAACTATTCTAGCAGAGTCCAAGAATAAAATTATTGATCTGGAAATAAGCATAACAGGTCCACTTTAGGATTAACTGTCAGATTATAAACCAAAGTGATGCTTTTATTGATCTGTAGATTTAACATATGGATCTAGAATGACATATCTGTCATTTTATTAATAACTATTTAAAGCAAATCTATTGATTGTCAGACAGTAGATCTTACTGTTGGAGAATGCAAAAAAACATAAGCACACATCAACAACATTAATTTTAAAAGTCACATTTGGCCAGATCTGGCAACAGAGACTCATTCAGATCAGTTAGAAACTCAAAAGATTTTCTCCAAACAAACAGAAGGAATAAATGAATAAATACAAGGATAACAGTCCAAACCACTTTATGTCAAGTCTGTAACAACACAGTTCATGGGTGAGAACAGCAAACACAGATGTTATGAGTAAACATAAAGGGGAAGGTGCAATGTCATTGGAAAATAAAATTTTAAAAAAAGGTAGTGGTGGTGATAGAAATAAGTCAACCAATCACAGTCAATCACCTGCTGTCATACTGCGGGAGCGGAGAGGAAAAACTGCAGGATGGACGACAAAGCAACGCAGGAGTGACAGGTCAACAACAGAGCTTTGTAATTGGAAATACAGCTGAGAAGATAATTACCAATGAAGGAAGAGTTTGAACTTTTTGGGTAATGGTTTTAATTGTTTTTTTAGTGGAGATTTCAATGAGGAGAGTCTCTTACTTGTTTGTTAAACAGCTAGCAGCCAATTACATTACAGGAAAAAGGACTGGACGTTTGTATTTGTACAGCTTTAACAAAGGTGATATAACATGTTGATTATCAAGCTTTAGAGGTGCCTGTAGGTGGATTTTCAATTAGACAGAGCCAGACTATCAGTTTCCCTCGCTCCTGTCTTTGCACTAATCTAAAGATAACCAGATGTTGGCAGGAGCTTCCTTTTTTTTTTAGTGTTCTTGTCTAAGTCTACCCCTTGAAAAGCAAATTTCCACTATTCCCAAATATGTCAAATAAACATTTATTTAAAATTAAAGCCTCTTCAGTTACTTAAGTGACAGATGGAATTTAAGTTAACCTAATTTAACAGTTTGTTAGGGAAAAGTAATGTCTGATGCACTGTGCACATGTGCACTGCCTGGCCAAAAAAAGTCGCCACCTGGGTTTAACTAAGCAAATACGTAAGAGTGTTCCATAATATGTTCAGACTGGAAACAGGTTATTTAACTCTAACTGATGCAGCGAGTAGCTTTTCATTTCCTCTTCATTTCCCGTTTCAGAAAGGTCAAATTATAGGCCTGCATCAAGCAACAAAAACAGTTAATGAAATTGCTGAAACTACTAAAATTGGGTTAACAATTGTTTGATGGATTACTAAAACCTGGAAGAACAGCAGTGAATTAGGATGTTGAATGATCATAATCGCAAATCACTTAAACGTTTGGTGAAATCAAATCATACAAAAAAGAAAAATCAGCAGTAGAACTCACTGTGTTTAATAGTGAAAGTAAGAGTATTTCCACATACACAATGTGAAGAGAACTCAATGGATTAGGACTAAACAGCTATGTAGCCTTAAGAAAACCACTTATCAGTGAGGCTAATCAGAATTAAAGGCTTCAGTTTGCTAGGGAGTGTAAAGATTGGACTCTGGAACAATGGAAAAAGGTTGTGTGTGGTAAATCTGGACATGATGAGTCCAGATTTACCCTGATCCAGAGTGATGAGTGCATCATGTGTGACTTTTTTTGGCCAGGTAGTATAACTTCCAAACCAGCCCCTCAATGGGCAATGGACCAAGAGGTCATCAAGATTATCTGTTACTGCTGCTGCAAGAGCCAAAGAGCTATGTGACCTTCAGCTCAAGGTGAGGAGAGGCCAACTTTCCAGATTTACTTTTTTGTGACTAAAAGTTTGCTTTTAACAGCAGCTTTAAAGAGTTTCTGATTTTATTATTATGTTCTGAAATTTTAATTACAGAAATGCTTGACGAGTATTTTATTACTGACAATTAGCTTTACAGATTCAAAAACACAGTAACTCATCAGGGTGAAGAAAATGCTGCATGTATGACCTGTTTTCTCAAAGGGAAAGAAAATGAAAAATCAGCAAGAAAAACAGACAGAAAACACAAAATAAGCAGGAGGAGATGACAACAGTCACTTCATCCGTTCCTCTAAAAGGTATAAAACTAGCAAACTGTCTTCCTTTCCCTTCTTCTCCTTTTCACTCTCTCTTTGTGATTAAGCCAGACAGTCGAGTAGAGAGTTTGTCACTTTACTCCCCCACCCTTTCCTACTGTCTTTATCTATTCATATTTTTAAAACATGCTTACCCAGAGTGTATTGGTGAGGACACCAGGTTGACATTATCCAGTGCGTCCGCAGTCCAGCTGTACCTCCTCAGAGAGTCGCTGTCAAAGTCCTTAGCTGCTGCCAAGTGCTGTGGAGAAGACAACAGAGTCAGTGCAATGCATGAGTGTGTGAAAATCTCACCTAAACTTTACTTTAAAAAGACTTACGTCTTTACACTCGCTTTTACACATGCAAGGCTAAATGTGAGGTACAGATATAATAAAATATCAAGCCAGATATTTTCTACCTAATGTCAAATTTTACTTCCTCCAGAGGAAGAATGGCATCACTTTCGTTCAGATTTATAGATGAGTTATAAAACAAGAATGATAGTAGCAGATGTCAATTAGCGTGGAAAAAAAAAACAAATCTGGAGATGTTACATTTCATTAGGACACAAGCTGTTAAAAACATCTTGATACATTCAAAAAGAAATTCAAAATAAAATGCAAATGAAAAATCACCACATTAAGGATGGAAAGAAAAACAGACATCAGATGGCAGAAAATAGGCAACTAAAATGTTTACAGACAGACAGATGTAGTCACTGTACGACAGCTATGACATGACACCAGGTCTGCTGTGTCATCTGTCTGAGGATGTTCTGAAGATTCAGATGCACTATTTATATTCCAGATATGCAACAATATGAGGAGAATTCGAGAACACATGACATGACAATTTAAAACCTGTGCTTAAAACAGAAAATTAAAGCTAACGTTTTAGAGTACTTTTAAAAACTCAGCAAACACTTTAATGAGAAAAAATACTTGAAGTATTACATTCATCTCCAAATTGCTAAGGAAAAAACAGGGAGTAGAAGAATTTCTTAACCAAGACACATGGATAAGAAAAACCAGGCAGGCTACTATAGTATGTACAATAAATACAACACTAAAAATACATGCAGTAAGGTAACAACTGAATCCAGCTGACTGAATAACTGATATAAAAAAGAAAATTAACATAACTAAATGACACCAACATGTGGATGAACACTCCGAAATGCACTGACAAGAAGAGTGCATAATGACTTCTACATCTACCTTATTGTGTTGCTCTACAATGAAAGACTTTTCCTTACGAAGCATCTGGAGCAGTGTGAGAGGAAACAAGTGGTTATTCAACAACTGGTACATTTATAAATCTTTTCTCTCTAGTTACACAATCATGTGTCCCAGTGTTACAAATTTGCAGATAGACTCAGATGTAGGGGTTTTGCATTTAAGTTTAAAAGTAGAGTTTCTGACACTATCGAAGTTTTTAACTCAGAGTTAACCCACATTAACCACTTCTGGGTCCAAATGTTCCTTCAGCTTACAAAAGCAACAAAGACAAATGGACTGCAGAAAAACAGTCCAAATTCTTTTAAATCTAATAAAATGATCAGAGTAACTGTGTTACAGTCCAATGTTGCCTTCCATGCATTCATAGAGAAATATAAAGGTTTTAAAAGGTTGAGCGATGTTAAGTGGGATTTACGCTTCTGCGTTAAATCCACGGCGTAGGTTTCAGAAGGGTTTGCGCTGTAACTATAAACCCTTCTGAAACCCTACCCTGTAACCTAACGTCCATCTCCCTAGAAATCTAACTATATGTTGCATTGACACAGGCTGCATCAACTGTGATGGGCCCATTCAGTATCACTGTCTTCTCCTATGCTTTTCCAGCTACATCTTTTGTCACCACTTTTTAAATCGAATTATTTTTAAAAGACAGAAACTCCACTGAAATTGCAGAACAATGGAGATGCACCACATTTAAGTATAAAAGTTAGAGGCTCAACATAGATTCAATGCTTCATCTAAAGATCACATACCATGTTCTGGCTGAAGTGTTTCTTAAAGAAATAAAACAAAAACGTTCAGCAGTGCTATAACTTTGGAAGATGAAAAACTAAATGTGTTTCAGCTATTTAGTGGCTAGCAAACCAAGTAGTTCAGTGACTCATGTTTGGTGCCAATTCCACATTTTAAGAAACAGAGATATACATTTGCCACTCCTTATGTAAGAAAGACTCCAACGAACCTGTCACTTCACATGCTTTAGCAAACACAAACCTTATCATATAAAAGTTTTGACCGAGTCTTCTTACTTCATGGCATCCCCGGTTTTGAAAAAGCCTCACTGTCCTTGAGCTCATGGGGTGTTCTATGAACAAGTTTTATGTGAACTTCTACTTCACCTTAAATGCTATTTTCTTGCATCTTTCAAATAAGTGGGGCATCACAGTAATCCCTCTTGGATAGCAGCAGGTAGCACTAATCTCATTTCCTCTTTCAGTAAAATGTAACTGGATTGATCGTCTTTATGTCAGTGGCGACTCAAGTGTAAGAGGATTGGTGTATTGCATAGCTTCTGCCACAGCACCAAGACAGCTTGGCACATTTGGAGACAGAACTGTGTCACTTGTGAAGTTAATGACCAGCAGAATACTGACTGAGAATGAAACCAAGGGAGCAACCAGCAAGAGGCATAAAGCATAGCATGAGCAACTTCAAAGGGGACCTATAATGCTCATTTCTAGCTCCTACGTAGCTTTGCATGATCTGCAGGTCAAAATAATCCTTATTTATCTTATACTGGGCTTGGAGCAGCCTCTTACTTCATCCAATATCTGAAACAAGCAGATTCAGGACCCATTACCCTTCCTTTAAGCCAACTTTATTGTGATTGGCTGCCCATCACAAACAAAAGATCTGAACATCAGTTGGGTGTGACTTCTATGTAAGATGACCATATTAGGGATAGTGTGAAACTGAGAGTTTAAAGCAGTCTTAAGTCTGAGCTTTTGGCTTATCTGGATTACTTGTAAATACACTGACCTTATTATTTGACACTTTAGCCTTGGTTATGGTAAAGATCTAACATTGTAACAGCACTCGTATGACAGAAAATCAGCACAATAGGTCCACTTAAAATACCCAAAGGTCCAGTCAGTGTACGTACCATCTCCTTAGTGGGTGCCAGCATCTCCTCTATCATCATGCTGTCCCGTGTGAACGAGCTGCGGTTCAGCATGTTGGACCTATCAGAACTGAAGGAACGAAGGCTTGGTGTGGTTGTCGTAGTAGATTACCAAGACAACAGTCACAATGATGGAAAGGGGAGGTGAGGAAGAGGAAGAGGAGGAGGAGGTGGAGGAGGAGGAGGTGGTGGTACAGGGCAGAGGGTAAAGGGGTATGAAAGTGAACAGAAAAAAAACAAAAAAACAAACACAAACACATTAAATGCATGCAGCTTCCAGGAACCTGACTGTATGGCACCAGTGACAACAAGAACCACACGGCAAGAAAGAAAATTAGAGGTAGAGAGAAATAACTGGTGTTTAATTTCTCTGAAGTAATAAAAAAAATTTGAATCAACTCCTTTTTTCCCCCTTTTTTAAGTAATACTTCTTAGATGATCAGTGTACAGTAAAAGAAAAAACATGTTCTGTCTACACTGTCTACACCTATTCTTTCACTTCCAGCATTTTTAGCCTCTTCAGTATTTAAGCCCCATGCTGCACACAGAATAAATAAGCCTGAGTAAGACAGGTTGCTACATGATTGACAACAGACACTGATGGAGAAGAGTTGGTATTTAGCCATCATAATGACAACTTTGTAGATAATTAGCTGCTGTTATTTTGACTCATCCTCATGTCTTTGAATACATCTGTTGGTTTCTGCAGGCTGTAATGTTTGTGATGGAAGTTTTGAGACAGACTTTTATGAGGCAAATAAAGAGCATTCCTGAGCAATGACATGATGAATGTTTGCCTGCAACATCCCAACAGCAATTACACAAGTAAACTGATGTGAACCAATTAGCCATCAATGGGAGGAAGTGCTCTATCGCACAACTGTAAATGCTAAAATCACAAAGCTGTGGAAACCAAGAGCAGATGTGGTTGCAACAGATTTCTTTTTTCATTCAATTATGTAAAGATTAGACATTTATAGCTGGGGTAACAGTCCTTTTCCATTCATAAAATGAATATTGTCTCCAGAAATCAAAAAATTATATCTTCAAAATAAATAATGCCAGAAGAAAAAAAAAACAAGTCAGCTAAATAGTTTTCAGGGAGAGAAATATACATTGCATAAAAATGTATATCCGTGAAACAACAGGAAACTGCAGAAAAAATGTTTAATGATCTTAATGAGGGCATAATTAGCAACCTTGGGACTCTTAGATTCTATAAAAAGCCAAAGATATAATCTCAAAAAAGGCTAGCTGCAATCTGAATTTTGTTCCAACCTCTAGTTAAAGTCAGGCTTGTGTTATGAAGCTATTAAGTACTGAAAGAGTCACACCTGTCTTGTCAAAATAGCAGTCCAAATAAAATGAACTTCATTTGCAGTTGCAGTTGTTGTGGCAACATTGTACATTGTTTTACATGTAATTTTACTGGTGTATCTCTTGTTCTTGCAATTTCTTGCTAATGCTGTTCCAGGACTATCATTGCAACTCTCCAAATTTGTCATGTCACAGCTTTGCAACTCAGGGAAAATAATAATAAGTGCGACTCATCCTGAAGAAAAGGCTCAAACACAGGACTTTCTCACATTGGTTTGTGTGTAGGGATTCATTTCAGATGCTTTAATTTTTTTTCCCCAGATTTCAGTACTGGTTTGGTAAGGTTTAGGCCAAAACAACCAACCAACAAACAAACAAAAAATCTACTTTGAGAAAAGGTTATGGTTATGGTTTCTGTTAAAATAAACTATTTTATAATATTAGGCCTCAGTCACACAGTTGGTGACCATGTGACAACCACTGGTTGTGGGGGAAAATTTTTTTTCCCCGACTGGTTGGTGAGTCTGAGCTGCGGGAGGTTTCTAGCAGTCGCTGTGAAATTGATTACTAAGCCTCAGTCACACAGGCCCAAAGACCGGTCAGTGGCCCCCAAAAATGTGTATTCCCAGACCAATTGGCGAGTGGTTGCGGGAGGCTGCTTGCTCTCACTAGGTGAAAGTAGTTGCAAAGAGATTTACCTTCTTACGATAGCTTTGTTCCCTAGCAGGTTGCCATGTTTGCCCATAGTTTGCGTGGACGACGCCAACTTGTCTGCAAATACTTCCATGTAAACCACGACAATCTGCTAGTGACAAAAGCAATCACAAGAAGGTTTTTGGTGCACCACTCTCTTTACAACAGATTTCACCCAGCGACAGCCAGAAACCTCCAGCAACCACTCGATAAACCGGCCAGGGGATACACATTTTTCCCTAGCAACTGGTGGTTTCAAGGCTGTTGCCAACAGGTTTCCAGGCCTGTGTGACTAGGGCCTTAACAATGTATAAAAAATCCTTTCCAGGTATATTTTCTGTCAGAAAACCTTGAAGGCTAATTTCCCCCATGAATGGTCTTTTTCCTTGATTTGCCAACATAGCCAGTACAAAAAATGAATGCAGTCACCCATTGGTGGTGAAGTCCTAGAGAATTTTTTCACCATCACCATGTTGGTGATTTAAAACTGGACCTGACAAGCAAGGGGTGGCTCTAACTATGACACTGCACTCTAATTGATTAACAGTTTGTGACTGACAAGTCATTGGCCTATAAACATACCCTGGATAATCCTCCTGTCTCACTCTGATAATGATCATAATGTAAAAAAAATAACTTCATGTTTTATTTAGTAGGACTAACTATCAGCTGAGCCCATAAAATCATCAGGAAGGTGTTTACTGAGATCAGAGAGAAAGGGAGCCGAGGGCTGGTTTTACATAGACTTCTATACAACTGAAGTATTTTTTCAACCAGAGGAGTCGCCCCCTGCTGGCTATTAAAAATGCAGGTTTAGGATACTTCCACATTGGCTTCACTTTTCAGATCCAGAAGCTACTTCCATCTTTTTTTGTTTTTTTACAGTCTATGGTTGCAAAGTTATGACATCATAAAAATGTCACTTAGCATGGTTTTGGTTCTCCAACACTAACATTGCAATTTCACATTGTGCTATTTGTTACTATGAAACAGTTGTTTTCTTTATTACAAAGTATACAGTGTATCTCTCTTAAAGTACAGTGCAATAAACTACTTGACCATAAACTGATGAAGGCAATAGCATCCCTATTGCCTACAGATATCAGTTCAGGTCCCTGGAAGCTTGATGGAGTACTCCACACAGAAACCAAAATGATGCAAAGCTCCACCTTTGTGGCAAACCCACAAAGACCAAGGCACAGTCAAACTTAAAAGCAAACACTACTATTCTCTATAACCAGCTGAGTGCTTTTCAACTGAAAGTAAGAAATCAGACAGAGATCACACAGGTGAACCACAATAAACAACACAGTGCTGCAGTGTTCAAAAAAACTGGTCAAAATCATTACGTTAGTAGTATAATATGTTAAACAAATATGGTCAGTATGCATTACATAGAACCACAGAGTCATGATACTGATAGAAACTGGGGTCAGGAGGTTTGAGGGAGTGGGGAAGAGGTGAGATGGGTGGGTTGGGGAAGTATAGCGAGGCCTCTTCATGCCTTGGGTCTTACCTGACTTTTGGACTAACATTAAGAACGGACATGAGGAGAGAATAAAACATCATGAACAAACAGAGGAGTGGACAGAAAGATGCAGAGAGGCGAGAAGCCAGAGCACAGATGCAGGTTGGTACAATGATGACAACTAACTGACCGTCTCATCAACTGCCTGTAACCTTGAGCATGAGTTCAGTTGATAACAATAAATTCCTAATTTTGAATCAGAGCAGCTCCATCTTAGTGTCTACATGTGTTAGTTCCAACTATTTATTAAAGAGAGTACCCAGCTCTGAGATCTGCATGTCCTTTAACCTCTAAGGAGAAACATGTGCCCCAATAGCTGTTAAATGCATCACTATGCTCACTAGTTAGCTATGGTTTGCCTGCTGTTTGTTGCTCTGCAGGTATGAAGCAATTGGTTTTATTTGAGTTTTCTCTGCTGCAGCTATAAAAATAAATAAGAGCAAAGAGACTGAAGCCAAACAGTACGCCTTGCAGGCCATGAAACCAAATCACATGGCTGTAAGATGCTAAATATTCTAGAGCAGAGATGAACTGCACACAGATGATAAGTCTCCATTTCATCACATTAATAAAGACTTTAAATTTGATCCATTCTTAATATAAAACAGATTAGTGCAGCTTTAAGATGACAAATTTAACTTCTATTGGGTGTGCTATTGTTGAAATGAGGGATCTGAATTTATATTACATAAATCACTAGTATCATAAATTATCCAGGAGACTCATGTTTTGTTGTTAATGACATTATGAGGAAAACATGAGGAAAAACCTGGAAGGGCTTTTTTAAAGTTTTTAGAAGTACTTTCTAAATTAACTGAGCTGGAAGTTATTTGAACCCATTACTGCAGGGGAAACCAGTTTGTTAAACTACCTCTAAGCATCACCTCTCACTCAAACAGTGTGTGTTGATCTAACCCAGCGCTCAAGGCCATGTAATCGAACGTGTTTCTAATTTCCTGTTGCTCAGTGTCCATGTGTGTCACGCCTCAGATATTCAATAACCCCTCCCTCTTCAACCAGTTGCACAAGTGTCAATATTTTCATACAAGCATAAAGTTCAGCAGCTGCAGGGAGCGAACTATAACCTCTGGGTGTGTGTTTGTGTGTGGCATGTAGGGATTAGAATAATGGAAAGCTTCACTGTTCTTTTAAATCATCTGACATACAAACAAACTCATATTTAACTTAAAAAACCTGCAGCTCTGTGGGTTTATCCGTTTTATGTGTGCAAACTATGTTTTTAGATCATGATCTATCACAAGATTTCTTGTGCTGTTAAAGGAGTAGTTTGTGTGACTACAGTGTAACCTTGTTCCCTTTAGCACTGTATGACAGCAAGCAGTAACTGTCTCTAAATAAAAAAAAGACTCTCCACTGTACATCAAATAAATTGCAATACATAGGTATTGATGACCACAAATAAAGACAAACGCATGCCCAACTATTTTAAAAAAATCCATAAACTTGTTTGAAAGAGCAGTGGCCAATTCCTTGTTTTGTATTTTAGAGATTTTATTTTATGTTGCAAAGCAATACAACCATTTGATCCGTGCTACGTCCATGTTTTTTCTTTTAAGGCTTGGCTGTACAAGTTCCACAGCAAAAGTCGTCTAGACATCTTTGTAAAATATGTGGTATGAGAAAATTGGTGATGTAGTGATTACTTGCAGCCCCCTGACTGCTTGCAAGGAAGCTCTATTTAAATCAATAAAGAGTAAACTAAAGGGCAAAGTCAATCAGGGCAACTGACACTTGGTAATCGCTTTATTCAAAAGATTTTGCACCTTTAAATCTACACTCTTGTTTTATTTGCACTCTTTTGCAAATACTCAGAGCAGGACATAAGGTGCAACACTGATAACGAGCTCTTGAATTTTGGTTTATTTGTGTGTTCCCAGGTCAGATATTAGACTATATCTAAGAAACAGGTCTGTCACCTATTGGATTGTGGACAACTATAGCCTCATGTTGAACATTTTGGCTGTCACCATCTTGCTCTTTTGAAACCAGCAATCACTAGCAAAAGGTGATTCTGAGTAAGAAACTGAGTTGTCTAAATAAATCAAAACTTAGCTACACCCTTTATTGTCTATTTTATCCTAAATGGGACCATAATTTACAAAATTAATATAATTTTATATTTAGTAAGACTTTAAACTGCCAGATGAGACCATAAAATCATCATGAAAATGTTTAGTGAGGTCATAATTTAAGTCAGAATTAGGGTCAATTTCTCACAGACTTTTATGAGTCTTAATGTTTTTGCAGACAGAAGAGTCGCCCCTTGCTGGCCTTTAGCAAGACTGCATGTTTAAGACACTGCTTCAAACCCAGAAGCAATGCCCATCTTTTAAATACAGTCTATGGGTCAGAGTCATGGATCTAAAAATACTACTCCGGGGAAAATGTTCACACAAAATTTCTAACTGCAAACATGGTTAGAATTGTTTTTTTAAAGCCATGGAAATTTTATAGTTTTGTAAACCTCAACATATCTCACATGTATTCTTCAGACAATCTTTATAGCAGCTACAGTGTTATGACTGATGTAACAATGCAACATGTAGAATACATACAAAAGTTAGGAACAGACATAGCACGAATGGAAACTGCTGTGTTAGCACGTTACCTCTGTGATCGTGCACCAATGCTGAAACCCATGTAGCCTTCCTGAGGGAGTGAGTCGTCCCCCAGTTCCCGCAGGTCCTGGGGGGCCAGATATTTGTCTGTGTCCCCCGTCATCGCATCGTCACCTGGTGGTTTAAAACACAGAAGGAATTTACAGCAGGTGAGACCAAAAAATTGAGGAGGAAATTCCTCTCACTCTTCTCAATCAATAACTACTTCCCAGGTTTTCTTTAGCAAGTCAGATCTTCAACATATATCTGTGCTGCCTTGTCAGTCGGCCTCGCTTTTCTCATTCATGCAGACCGTAACACACACACACACACACACACACACACACACACGCTCTTTTAGACAGATCAATGCAGCCTCTGCCCAGAGGCTGTTTTCCAGTTCAGCTTTGGTTCAACAAACACAAACAAAAGTCCTGCTGTCACTGAAAGCTTTTTGTCTCAGTCTCCTGATGACAAAAAATAATGTTAACAGTAACAAGTGAAGCTTGGAAACAGCAAATAATTCCACTTTCAGAGCTTACAAAACTAACTTTTATATCTAAATAAAGGTAAAGTCACAAAGTTTTTTAGCAGGTTTAACTGACCACAGGATGAAAACACTTTCAGTACAGAAGAGCCCCATGGCATCACAGCAAATATGTAGTAAAAAAGTGGTTAGAGCTGAAACATACATTACAGGTGTCGCAAGAGAACAGGTAAGAGCATGTTATTCCACACAGAGGTACAGTAGTTCCTAGCCTACTGATGAACCTGTGACTGCAGAGTTAAAAAAGCAAGGGGAGGAGAGCAAGTGCATGCAGGCAGAAAAACGAGGAGAAAGAAAAGGAAGGCATTCAGCAACCACAAAGCATGAGACCCCCCCCTCACTTCTCGTGTCCCCTCACCCCCTGCTGTTACAGCACCCCTCCCCCTAAACTTTCTCTCTTTCTTGCACACACACATATTCACACACATTTTACAGACCCCATCTGGCGACATTCCAACCCATTCTCCGGGAACCCTTTTCATTTCAGTTTCAACATGAGCAAAAACCCCCTCTTCAGCAAGCCATAAACTCACCTCCTGCTTTAAAGCACTTCATTCAGCCACAAGTCCAGTTTGGAGGATTTCACCCCGAACTAACTTTTCCTCGACTTGTAACCTCCCTTTAGCTCTCTGTTGCTCTCTCCTGCACACACCGTCTATCTCTCTTTCACAGCCCGGCACTCACACAAACAGATCGGCTTTCTCCCGCCTACCCACCCCACTCTTGGATTATCCAGTGTGTGTGTGTGTGTGTGTGTGTGTGTGTGTGTGTGTGAGTTTCCAAACAGACACCTAGAGCTCACTGCAGGACAGAAATAGTAAGTGGGTGTGTGACTCAGACTAAGTTGTCTAACACTGAAACTCTGCATCTACAGGAGAACATAGAGTAGAATGTATATCCTCTGCTCTCCTCAGCTTCCAACTTTCTCAATCTTGTGACTTATTTGTGCACTGGTTTGTTTACATATTACATTGTCTGTCTCTTTAATTTCCAAAGGACTTGACTCTACCTGTCTGCCCACTTTTTTCCCTCTCTTGCTTCTCCATCTAAATTCTTTGGTGTCAGTCACACATAACCTCACTCCTTCAGCTGCTTTGCATGTCAAGAAAGTTGTATTTTTGCCACTTCTTTCAGAAATCGTATGTATATATCTAATGAACTGGAACTTGCAGCCTGGTACAGTAAAAGCCATTCCAAGTCCAGCAAAATGTGTTGATAATAATGCATTGATCCTAGACTGCACTGTGGGCTAAGTGAGCTTTAGTGATTAAAAGAAACCTGTGCCAAATTTAGCTTAAATTTCTAACAATGTAACTTCTGCCACAACCCACATCAGAACACAGCATGAAACAATGCAGAATATACCAGCTGGCACTGACACTGTAGCCACCCATAGAAATATGTGAGGGCAACACGGGAATGTATTTATCTGTATGACAAATTGGTGTTGTTCACAATTGTTGACATGCCTCCACTTGCATGTGAACTTTTTGAGTGTCTAAAAAAGTGCACTGTACACTGCATATCTGAAATAGTGGCAATTCTACATGTTATTTTTATAACCATGTTTTTTTCTTACATTATCTCAACTATTTCTATTTCATTTTCTAATCTTTATTTTTCACACACTTAAATGGACTGCACTCTTAATTTTAAAAGGCTAATCCACTGTTTTAACATCATCAATTTTTTTTTTATTTGACCTCCAATCTTCTTGTCTTTTTTGTGAAAACTGAATGTTATATTATCCACAAGGCCACCAGTCAGTGTTTTGGCTAAGAAAAAAAAAATCCAATATTCTGATATATCGGCCAATATTTTTTTTCTTTCAGACACAAAACATAAACGGACATTGTTAACTTATCAGTGACTCATGAGTCACAAATCATTAAAGACCTTCCAGAATATTTTTGTTCTGTGAATATATATATATACATATTTATATATCAAGAGAAAGAGCATAGTTAGATTTTTAACAGTATCGCATGATGTGAAAATACTCATTGCTGGAATATTTGGTCAGTGGTGAAGACGGTGTTAATCGTTTACGGTCTGCCTGACTCTACTCAGATCAGCTGGTAGTTGTGTTTGTGGCGTTTCAAACACATCTTGCCAACAGGGAAGTTGCAAAGTGACAAACTATGCCATGTCAACACACCTAACCTGGTTGAAGGGCGGTTCTCCAGCCTTTGCTTTTTAGTCTTTATTTACTAGCCATTATAAATGTTGGTGGAGACAAACTGCCAAATATGTCCGCAGATAATATCAGTCCACTGATAAATCAGTCAGACTCTAATTTTGGCCATTTATAAACTCGTAGTAGATACTGCAGCATCAAGCAAAGTCAAGGATTTGGTTACAGGAGTCTGACGTCGTATGTCTGACCCCTTTACCTCCAAATTAATTCAATTTCAAAGTTGTAGTCTCTTTGGAAAATCACTGGAGAACATTTAAAAACTTTAAGGCCCCTGAAAATCAAGAAGCGTCAAGTTGTTTTAATGAATTTTGAAACCAAGAAGCAAATCTGTTCAGCTCTGAATGCTGACCAGTGCCAGGCTGTGTTAAAAATGTTGAGATCCCCAAATAAATAAATATTGAGGGTCAGTGACTGTGCAAGGCCTGCTTGCTCTTGGTTTATAAAATTTTTAATGTTTCTGGATTTTACTGAATCCAAATTTTATACCTCACAGCCTCATTCTGCCTAAACTAATCTAACAGAAGCCTTCATGCCCCCTTTCTTTATGAAAAAAACAATATGTGTTTTTAATTTTTTTTTGTTAAACAAAACAAAGTCAGAATATTAGAACTTTTTTCCATATTTTGGCAGAATTACTACAGAGTGAGCAAAAAAAAAAACAAAAAACCACAGTTCGGGTGCATTTAATTGTTGGAGGCACACACAGATCTTTCCAAAACCACAAAACATCTTTCAAATACTGGCTTTCACTTCACTCACACTGAAAAGTTGATAAGAACTTTATGGTAAACTCTTAACAAGACTCACCAATAATGTGATTCAAATTTAAAAAAAAAAAAAAATGTATATTTAAAAACAGGTGAAAAGCTACAGCTTGTTTGTTGATTCCAGCTGTTTCTATGAGTTTTCTTTTGAGTTGATTACACACCTGCAAGCTTGTCCAAAGTGTGAGAGTTGCACACACTCTTGTAGTTCACTTCAGGCGACATTTATAAACTACAGTTGCATAAAAGTTTGATCCTTTTACTAAAGTTTACTAAGTCTTTGGATGTTTACCCATAATTACATGTAGTACTCATCTTCTCAAACAGCTGTAAAGGAAACTCTGACCTCATGCCTTTTAGTACATAAAATCTTTCTGTCACTGTTGTGGGAAAATTTGAGTGAAACTGGGCAGGGATCAATAATGTAAGTGACTCATGTCGGAATTACAGAATGCCATCACATTAACACACTGATAAGGCCAGCAATGTTGGGCATCCCATGTCTGAAAGGGGATTATCTTATTTACAGCCTATTGATCAGTTCCATTACACAAATGAGCAGGTTGTCTTCTTTAAATGACAGATTGGTATATTTAGAATGTGAAATGGCAAAACTTCAAACAGGAAAAAGGGCCAAGGATGAAAAAAAGACACTGGAATCAGCTACTACATTGGTTATTGAAGATAAGTAGAATACTGACATGCTGTGTGTATGTTTTACCCTTTAAATCCCTTATTTACCTTGTGACTGAGACTTTACATCCATGTGAACCATTTATTAACAAACTTTACAGGTCTGGAAAATCTCTCTGAAGGGTACAGTTTACAAACTGCACAGGGGTGTCTTGATTTAGATCATGGATTGAGTGTGTTACTGGAGATGTTAAACACCATTCCTCCGCTGGTATGCGAGCTTGTGAGTGTGTATTTGTGCGCCTTGAGTTACACTCGTTATATTTTTAGATCAAAAATTAAACACGGACACTCTGCTGAAGCTCTACAACCAAAACAAGCACTGCACAAAGTCAGCGTGAAGGCAAAACATGCACGTAACCACGCATATTTTTTAAAAATTCCAAAAGAATCACATAGAGTTTAGTTGCATCAGTTCACCTGTACTACTTCACACTGGTTATTAGAGTTAGTTACAACAAAATCACTTTCATTTGACTTACAGGAATAGTTGATGCAGATATTTCCAACATCCATTTCTGTTTAAACAAAAGCAGAATCAAATTTTACCATTTCTGCAGAACACAGACAGAATAAAAAATGGACATAGCTTCCAGCTCTCCAAAGTGGAAGCTTCTTTGTATGACCAGCAGGGGGTTGCTAAGTGAAATTGGTCACAAAGAAGATGCTGCACCAATAACCTCCTTGTGATTGCTTTGTTTCCTAGCATGTTGCTGCAGTTGCCTGTAGTTTGTATGGAAGACGCCAATTTGTCTGCATGGACTTGCTATCTACTAACCGAATGGCAGTAAAACTTGAAAAAGTGTGATGCAAACTGGAAACAGAGAACAGCTGCCTTCCAAATAAAAGCTGTGCCTTACTGCTACCAACATTTACTTTGAAGGCAAATGTTCTCCATTTCCAGTTTTACTACCGCTTGGCGAGTAGCTGGCAAGTGTCTGCAGACAAGTCTGTGTGTTTTTTCCCCTCACAACCAGTGGTTGCCAGATGGCTGCAGACTAGTCTTAGGCATGTGTGACTGGGGTGTTATTCACTTGACCTTACATTGTCATGACTGACACACATCTAAAACGTCACACGGTTAATAGGCACGTGTCTGGAAAACCTCAATAGGAAAACGGCCCTCAGCTCCCTTACTCTGTGACCTCAGTATTATGTTATGGGGTCATTCGCTAGTTTCAGGTCATATTAAATGAAAGATGTAGTTCATTATGTAAATTATGTTAATTATTAAGAGGAGGATTATCTAGGGTTTGCTCACTGGGTAGTGACTTGTAAATCTCAAGTCAGATCCACCCTTTGCTCATCACATCCTATTTCAAAACACTACGAACGCAACGGCGAAAATGCTCATCCAGTGCATCCATTTTTATACTGTGTGTTTGAAACACTGTAAATGCTTCTCAAGTTGTGCATTATCACATTACCCTGTCCTTCATTTTTAGTAGTCAGTTCTCACTTTATCTCTTTTTCATCCTATGTTCCTTCTATAAATTCAAATTTCTCACCATCTAGTGCAAGCTTGATTCAGCAAAAGTACTCAAAGCGAGGTCACCTGAATATCCAGACAGAGGTATACTGTATTTACATTCCATTAAGTATACTGTAATTGACAGCAGCAGAGGTTTTCTAGTAATATTGTTATATCTTCATTCACACCACTGCAGAAAGTGAACTGCTAAACTTCTGTTGAGCCACTATATATTACAGAAAGCATAAAGCGTGTGACAAGCTAAAAAGGAAAGCCTACCATTCTTTATCATCAATATGTTGGGGGAAAAAACACCACAGGGCAGGATGAGCCAAGAACTATTGATCATTATTTCCCTGTCTGTTTGTCATTGAGCACTACTGGTCAACAGCTCAAGTTCAGCTCCTTTTGAGCCATACAAGAGTCCAGAAAAAAGAGCAGAAAAGAGTAAACACACACACACACACACACACACACACACACACACACACACACACTACAGCAGCTGTTTTCAGAGTGTTTGTTTGAATGTGTGGAACTACAATGGAGCATCACGGACAAGCCCTTGAAGACAAAGGATCAAGTGTATGTGCATTCTACTACACAGTGTGAAAAGAAATCCGTTACACACTTCACAATGCGCCATAACCAGAGAGTTGGCATGGCAACCATCAGAAAGGCATATCCCCTGCTTTTGGTTGCACAAAAGTACAGGAGGCTTCATAAAAACACAGTATGAGTGTGTGGAAGTCGGAAGGCGACAGGGGAAAGTAGACAAGTACAGCGTGGTGTATCACACATGCATGGATAGAGAACAAACACTTTGGAAAAAAACTTGGGAAAACAGTAAAGAAGTGAAGACTGCCATTTTAAAGCCACCAGCAGTGACACGAACCATTTATAGACTTTAACAATTGTAAAAATATCAACAATTTGACTTGGAGTACCTTTACTAGAGTATAATGCAACTCCACCATGGTATTTATGAATTTTCAATAAAAATGCCCATATTATGCTTTGTAAGTGTTTCCCCATCTTTTAGTTTACCTTTAAGCATGTGAAAGGTTTGCCCAGCCCATGCCAAAGTTGGTGATTCTCCCTGATGGAAAACACCACTTCTTGTGTTACAAGACAAAATTAACTTCCACATAGGTTTAAGACATCTGCAATGCTGTGACTCTGCTACATTCACAGTAAAATAAACACAAAAAGAAACATAATGTCTTTCTAATATGGTTGTCGTGGGAGCTTTTTTGCTAGCAGCCAGATATACAACATACCCAGAAAACCATACTCAGGGAGGGAAAAACATCCTCACAGTTTGCAACTGAGGGCTGACACATTAATAAAACTAAATATGCTGGCAAAAATATTTGATTTCCCTATGTCAGAGGATTATTTTAACAAATTCTGTCTACTTATCTGCTTAACCTAAAGAAATATAGTAGCCTAAAACTGACATTTGAGTTACGATGCAAAATAACTGTTACACACATAGGCATAGATAAGCATGTTGTGACACTTTTGTTCCACATTGCCTCGCTTTCATCATGCCAACTCACTAAGTACTGCAAATTATCCAGGAGTGGGGCCTTAAAGACAAAGACAGGAGCTATGGTGAATTTCAGTTGGAGAAAAAAAGGTTCTGCAGCATGCAAACCTATTTCTGTAGACCCCCAAAATAACATTATAAATCTGTAGCATAATATGGGCTGTTTTATTTTAAGTGAATTATTATTTATTTTAAGTGAATCGTGATGCCACTGTGACACAAGAGAAGCAAGAGATTGGAAATGGTAAGAACAAAAGAATGACGCATTAGAAAAGCTATAAAAGGAGAGGATTTAAAGAACAAAAACATATGTAGAAAGATAAAAAAAAAATACCTTCTTCCTCATCAGAAAAATAGTCCTCTGTGATCATTTCGGGGACATTGGCTTTTTGGACTGTGTGTTTGAATGGAGGAAAGAGAAAAAAAAGAACCAAAAATAGATGGAGAAATCATACTCACATCAAAATCATAGGCAAAGGAAGAACTGAAAATAAAAGTGATTATTATAAAATTTTTTAGCTCAATTTGTTAAATTGAAAATAAATTTTCAAATTATGCTCATGATTGTATGGCAGCTTTTTCCATCACTGAATTTTGTTTTTCTGCCATCCATAATTCAAAATTTCAACTTAATGATTAATTTCAAGTTATCCTCTCAATTTCAAGGTATTTTCTCAGACGTTTGAGTTAGTAAGTCAAAATTTTGAGATATCTAACTCAAAAGTTTTAGATAACCCAAAATTTTGACTTATGGATGGCAATTTTTTTTTTCAGTGGCGGAAACAAGCTTCCTTTCAATGATCAAATAAAAAATAAAAGTTAATGGTGGAAAAACAACAGCGCGCTTTTTCATCTGATTTGCTCAGCAGTAGCAACAACACAAAATGTTTCCTTGACAATATTGACAAAAAAAAGGGGAAATCTCACAATCAGAGTACAGCGCTGGAATTTTAACTTATTCCAGCCCCAAAAGTAAATGTGACTGAAGCTGATAATTTATAGAATTTGGCCCTCTTCAGGATGCAAGGGGAAAACTAGCCTTGATATTTACACATCTATAGCTTTACCATAAAACTGTTAAGTGAAGCCTTACCTTCATCATCGGACATGTCCAGCACCTCGTTCATGGTCTCTGGGACATTCATTTTATGCTTCTCGATCACAGTCTATTGAACAGAGACATGCTCTTAATATACTGAAATTGACTTCATCGACAAGGGCTGTAACTTTACCAAAGTACCAAAGTGCATATAATCCAAATTTTTATTTTAGTAAAACAACATCTCTATTCATGCACTGTTTACTGCGAAAATGTTGCAGTGACTTTGCATTTGTATGTTTGTGTTATTTTTTCATGTTATTTTTGTTATTGTAGTACTAGTTCCCATATCAACCTATTTGTCACTTGAGGGCTTTTAATATGAAAAACTGTTACAGAAAGCCTTTGAGAATAGCTTATGTTTTCTTTTACATGGTAAAGTAAAAGTGACATTCCTTAGTGATGTGGATGAAAGTATCTTGAACTAAAATCTATGGGAGAAAGTACGAAACAAAAAAATGTTTTTTTTAAAACATTATTTTTGGAGCAAAATTTTTTTGTGAAGACTGAAATTAAAGTAACCCAAGTAACTGCCTGAAAGCATTTCAAGATAGCTGCTGAGTGGCAGTCCTTCTAGAAGGACTCAGATTTAAGTATAACTTAATAATATTAAGTATAATTTAAGTTATCAGGTGAGCATGGAAAAGTGTTGAGCCTCATTAATGAGCAAGCAGCATCAATTCCAAATGAAGATGCAGGTCAGAAAATTGGAAAATGTCTTACTAAGAAATCAATAGAAGTTATACCAACAGAAGAAACTGGGAATGAAACCTGTTTCTTACTCCAAGCTTCTACAGTTAAATGTGAAAAAAAAAAACTACTGGGAATTCATATTAAGTATGATACATCATACTAGAACACGCATACACACCTGAGTGGTCAGAGTCTCCTCTGTGACCACCTTGAGCGTGTCCACAACAGAGATGTAGCCGAGCCTTCTTGCAATGGACAGAGCACTGTTTCCATTCTGGACAAATAATAAAATTTAAAAGCATTGGTTTTGAAACTCAAAAAAAAAAAACATATTTTCTTAGGATTTTCTGAGTGTACTGACATTAGTGAGTTCATTGGGTGATGCTCCATGGTGTAACAGCAAGTTGATGATGTGTGTATGTCCCTGCTGTGCAGCCTGATGGAGAGGCGTGTAACCATTCTGCGGAGGAGGGAGAGAAAATGTTCACACGCAAACTAAATATATCAACAGAGACAGAAAACCAGTGACGTACAGTGAATGCACAGTCTATGAAAATATAGCTCAAATCTTGAGACCAAACAGTTACCTTCGTCTTAGCATTGACCTTTGCCTGATTTTTCAGCAGGAAGTTGACCATCTTCACGTTGCCATAGTGACAGGCCACATGAAGCGGAGTGTATCCAAGCTGATGACACAGAAATGTAACTTCTATCAGCACCACTATGGTTACAATAAGACATGTCGTGCATAAATGAAAGCCAAAAGGCAGGGAGAGAAGGAGGAAGAACCTCTAAATGACTACGGACATGACATTGATTAAGTCAGAAATGCTACAAATAGTATGAAATGAAAAACGTGGGGCAGAGGTGTGTTGAAAAGAGGCTTGCAGAGGTAGCAGCAGATGAGCTATCAGCTGATGTGTGGCCTATGTGAACTAACACTCTTCACAAGTCCCTTTATAAAACAATAACTCAACATGATAAACTGGAGAGGATAACTGATTCCTGTAAGGCCTATGAGGAGTTTTGCCCTGTGACTAAGTCATATTAATCTAAGCTAGGGGTCTACGGAATTTCATAGCTTAACAGAACTGCCCCAGTACCCACACCTCCAGCTGTTGCCATGTCCGAGCCAAGGAGGTCACGACATGGAAACAAATAGCAGAGGTATTCCTGCTGTGCATAGCACAGCCCACAGTTACCAATCTTACATTTATAAGACAAACATTAAGACAGTGTGGATTGCAATTAACTTAAAATACTGCTGAAATCACACAGTATTTATGTGCGTTTAAAGGCAGCTATAAAAGAATGATAGAATTTGCTCTTCTTGATGGAACTGTCAAGATAAATATTTTAACATCATATCTTTTTAAAATTTGGAGACATGTGTTCAGTCCTCAAATACTATATGTTTAAACTAGAAATGTGTCACATATGTAGGTACCTGCCTTCTCAAAAATACAAAAAGTGAGAGTACCGGGACAGACCGAAGCCCAAACCCCAAATGATATTTAATTTACAGTGGTGTAGTGGCAAAATAAGCAAATCCACTTTTCAAATAACTTCATAACTTTAATCCTAAGACATGAAGAGGCTACCATTACCTTGGTTTCTGGATCTATGATAGCTTCTTGGTTGACCAAAACCTCAGCAACGTTGACTTTATCCTCCTGGGCAGCCAGATGGAGTGGAGTCAGGCCAGACTGACGATACAGACACAAAGAAATACAGTTAAATACACAAAAACGACAGAAGCATAGAACAGTGCTGAATACAGTACAGTTTAATTGAGAAAGCTTGCACATCATGGTGACAAAGAACAAATTACAGAAAAAATTAATGTCAAAACAAATAACTGTCAAAATAACAGAGCCTTTGATAAACACACATTATTTTTGTAAGCAAAATCAAGACCCTGGCTGTTAGACACACGTTGATGCTACACACACACAAATACACTGCAAATATTAATCCCATGTCAGCCTGTCAGAGCTACACACTAATAAAGAGAAAACACCTTATTGCCCATGTTAATAGGAGCGTCTCGAGCCAGCAGCAATGTCACAATGTCAACGTTTCCTTCCTGTGCTGCAAGGTGCAGGGGAGTGATCCCCTGCCGCGTTACAGAGTTGGTAGAAGCGCCGTATTCCAGTAAGGTAGTCGTTATCTCCATCTGATTCTTCTTAGCTGCAATGTGGAGTGGAGTGTAACCATTCTGGAAAGCAGAGACAGGAGAATTTACTATTTTTCTTACAACAACATCCATTTACATGCAGCCAAGTCAAATTTAAATTTGCAGAAGACAAAAACTCTGTAACCCTAACCCTGGTTCAGTGTTGCACAGAATTAATGTAGCACTCTTGACCCTTCATGATGCTATTTGTTAATTGTAACAATTAACAATGCTAAGCTGCATATGTGCACCTCTGATCACAGGAGAGGAGACAAAAAAAGACAATGGGAACTTTATTTAAGCTTCCCAAAAAGTTGAATCTGTTCATCTGGACGTGGCGTTTTTTAGTGGGAGAAACGTTTCGTTGCCAACTGGTAACTTCTTCAGTCTCAGCTGACTGCAGAATTCCCCAACCTTATAAACAGTACATTGCATAATGACCGAAACCAGCACCACTGACTAACAATGGGCCATTTGGTCAGTTTCATGATCAATAGTATGCAAATTGTCATGACCATTGATCAATGGCCATGAGTACCATTCACAGAGATTGGGGAATGGCTGCAATCACAGCATTGTAAGATGGTGACAGATGTACCCTTAGGCCCCCTCCTCGGTTCAGAGATGGTCTTTCCCTTTTCACCCACATACTCAACTCTGCTGCTCAACCCACAAATGCATTTTCCTTACAAATGTGGCATCATTTAAGGGGAAATAAACAGGCTTTCCAACGGTCTAAGATTTATTGCCAAGAAGTATTTTTACAACAAAGACATAAGTGATCAAACACAAATTTCCGTACTTTCTGTGCTAAGTTTATTTCCATCTTCCAGCATAAAGAGAAAAAAACATGTATATATACCAAAGGAAGGGGAATATATTGTAATAAGCCTTGTTTACATGCAGCAAGGAAAACTGGACATAAGTGGAAAGATATCAGCTAGTTTTTGAGAATTTGTTTCATTTGTAAAGACATTTTATTGAAACAGTAGGCTAACAATAAACACTAGCTAACTTAGGTTATAGCTTTTGTCTAAAAACAATAAAAATCCCCAGTGCAGGGGTCCAAGGGGCCAGCATGGCTGGCAGAAACCCTGATGGAGACGCCATACATTCATTTATGTCCATATGATATTTGCTTGAAAGGACTGAAGGATATTCCTTCAATATTCTACCAGGTAATATTGGAGCCTTGTTGACTTCAGCAGTAGCTCTTCCTAAATAGATGATGCTAGAGTGGAAGGGTCATCTAATCAGCATGTGAAGCACAGTGTAATTGCATGTAATTGGCTGAATGAATCTAGGTCAGTCTGCACTCATCCTGAGCCAAAGTGAGGGGCTTTAGTGCATTAAGGAACATTCGATTTAACCCCAGTTGACAGTTCGATTGACTCTTACCTTCGCAGCAGCGTGTGGTGAAGCTCCCTGGTTGAGCAAGAGCAGCGCCACCTTCTGGTTATCATAGTGTGCTGCTACATGCAGTGGAGTTAGTCCACTCTGAACACACATACACAACAACTGTTAGACGGTGATTGGACATGTAGTGGAGCGCAGCAAGAACAGAGGTGACGTGGAAAGTATTGTGAAAGCTACAACCATGTTGACAGCTGAGGTGATATTGTCCACGTGTGTGACTTCAATATAATTCTCTCTCAGATGCACAAGCATGCTTTACCTTCCCGGCAGCATCAGGAGGAGCATTCTTCTGCAGCAGCAGGTTGGCGACCTCGATTTTCCCATATTTTGCTGCAACGTGCAACGGAGTGAAGCCCTTCTGGGGAAACACAAAGGAATATTACACCCAATTTAATACAGTTAGCTCTTCTCCCATGGCTCATTTTCTACACATGGCAGCACCACAGAACCATATGTGTTTAATCATAAAATAAGTGAGCAATTTTCAGGATTATGTCATGACAACATGGAGACCTGCCCCTTGCTGCTTAAACACAAATCAGCTCAGGGTGGAGAAACTTAGTGCGAGTTGTTTTAGATTCTTTAGCTGTGAGGGAACACAGATTCAAGAATCATGATCATGGTTCAGGACCAGGTCTGTGTATGTCTGCATGCAAAGACATAGGAAGCTAATAGGGATGTGATTCCTATGGAGGTGCTGTGTGAGTCTAAAACCACACCTCAATAACTGAATATAGATTAACTCAAACACCAGTGAACTCTTGGGACATATTTGTGCGTTATATCTCTTTTACATTGAGTACAGGTTTCTGCAGGTAAGACTTTGAAGACCACATTGTATATGGTATAAAAGTATGAAGGAAAAAAAGACTAGGGGCAATGTGGCCTAGAATTATTGATCATTTTAGCACGTTTCCCAGCAGCACATTGCAATGATTTATAATGACATAATTACTGTAATTAATTTTAATTATGCAGAGTAATTATTTTCATTAAAGTGGCATGAAATTGATAAATTAACCGATTCAAAATGTTTATTTGATTCAGTTTAGTTCAAGCCTGTTTGAAAATTAACCCATTATGAATCAGTAAGACTGGACTGAAACTCAAACTGTGAACAGCTGCCTGCACACTCATACAATTTTTATATATAGGTGTATGACTGGTCTCCAAAAGGTCAACAAACACTGCAAACACTTAGAAAAACATATTATAAATAACATTAAATACTTTTAACAGATATCCCAGTTATTAGGACTAGACGAGGAGTAAAAAAAAATAAATAAATAAATAAAGCAAAGCACGGATGGAGTTCTAAACATCTTCCTTTCACTGAGAAACAGAATTTGATGTTTTTTTTAAGATTAAGTAAGTAATCTATAGCTTCCACTGACCAGCAAAGGTGATGTACAAGAAAAGCAGCAGCAACTGGCTAATATATGAAAATATAAACATTTTTAGTTTTATAATTTCATCATAGCCTTTAAAACTGTGGAGACAAACTGAATTGACGAACTGAACCGAAATAAAACTGAATTGAATTGAGTAAGTGACACAGAAAACAGAGCCAAAAGTGGACAAAAACCTTCTCCAGTAACACTGTTTTTAGACTCGACCCTCTTACTTTGTCCAAACTGTATTATGACACATCTTTTCCACTGGCAGACTGTCAGCTGTAACTGGTATTCCCCAGTCATGTAACTTCGCTCAGTCCAAATGTTGTAACACCCTTGCAGCATTAACATTTTCCAAACTTGTCCTGCTTGAGGCACACAATCAAGCCACCAGCAGCAAGGATGAAAATCTAGCTGATCTGCAACTGGATAAAACCTCCTCAGTGTTTTCAGTAATCAGGTTTAATTATGATTTTTGGACCAGTTTATGAGTATAAGCATATCCATCAGTATCTGTGTTAGCAACAGTAGTGATCCACTGGCTTGCCTGCACAGTATGTTTGTGTGTATCTGTATGTTCGACTAATAAATACTGGTTAACACACATACTAATTTCCTATATGTGCAAATTTGGTATTTACCTTAGTAGTAATGCCCAGACTAGCTCCATGATCCAGCAGCGCTGCAGCTATATCTCTGTGTCCCTCCCTGGAGGCTAGGTGTAAGGGCGTGTATCCAGAGTTGGTCGTGGCGTCTGGGCATGCTCCGTTTGCCAGCAGCTGCTGCACAATATCTTGCTTACCAAGACGGCTTGAAATGTGCAGAGGAGTCTGGTCATCCTGAGAGAAAATCAAGCAAAAACCACGACTTTAACAAAAAAAAGAAAAAACAACAACAAGCACACCAAACTTTGACATATCTCATCTCTTGGGCTGATATGATTTTCTTCTTTGCAAACAGCTGCTTATTTACACCTCAAGGAGCAACAAAATCATTCATTTGGAGTCATGTTTCTGGACACAATGCAGCCCTCTTAACGAGCGTTTTTGGTATCTACAAACTCCTGAGGGAAATCTCTGACTGTCTGCTAAATGCACCAACTGTCTCTTTGTTGTTTAGCAATGACAGTCAACAAAAACAACACATTTGCAACTTAAACAGCAAGACAGTGAGCAGAAAAATGAGACAGATTTAGCTTAACATTCTTCAGTGACCCCTTTTATATTGTCACCTTGTTTATACACTGCCATTTAAGAATGAACAGAGTGAAATCTGAATGAGCTTCTGTGCTTTACATAACATTTCTTCTCTCCTGAAGCCATCCATTTAAACATGTCAAGCATATTTGACACAGACACTCTGATATAATAGGTGGGACTGTCTTTGTATTGTTTTGGTCGTGAAGAATAGCATACGTATGATAGTAGAGCCCAACCAATACAGGATTTTTATTGAATAAAATATTCTTGCAAAAATATTAGAAAACATCCTTTATATTCACACACATAGAGTTTTACCATAAAATTGACAATTAAAAGGTAATTTTAAAATTTTATTTTAATGCAATGTATTTCATAAGCTAGTTAGCAACTTAAAGGCAACACGCTACTCATCTCCGCACCCTCATCTCCTCAGGTGTGTATTCTACTACATGTGTGAGAGACTGTAAACAAAGAGTCTGGTGCTTCTCTGGTGAACAAAGTATGTTAGAAAACAATTTCTTAATGAACTTAAGTGCCTTTTTCTGCATTGATTATCTATGAATTAATTATTATTACTGGCTCATGAAAGACAACATGCAACATGTTATATATCTAAGACACGCTCATATTGGCTGATAACATTAGCCAAATGATATATCAGTTGGGCTCTAGTGTAAAGAATTTATTTCATTTTTATATTGTGACAGTTCCTCAAATGTTTTTTTTCTCCTTACACAATGAACACAGTGGTTCTACACTGTAATAACAGGTTAAAATGGGACTTGCAGGTACAGGGAACCCTATTATCTTTTGTTGCACTGCAGGACAGGGAAATAAATAACTTAGATACTGTATAAGTCACATTGTTTGTACTATGAGCTCCAGGAGATTTTTCTTCGTGGACAGGCTGTGATCACCTGACCTGTGTTGCTGCTGCTGGCTCTGAGGTTTTCTGCTCTTTCTGGATTTACTTAACTGCATTCTACTATATAAGCAGATGTGACATGCACTATTATGGCTGCTTTCCATCCCCTGGCCAGTATAAAGCTAATTGAAAGGTGGAATTTGGGAACTGTTGACTTCTACTTCTGACTTAAGCTAACAGTGACCACAGATACCACAGCCTTCTCTGCACCAGTCCAACACAATCCATTACTATAAACTGTACCACAATGCTGCAAATCACCCAGTTTAACATGCACTTACTGTCTGATATTCTCACACAACCTTATTATCTTTCAATATGTTGTATAAGACATTTCACAATAAATAACCAGATAACTTTACACACGTTTGTTGAGTCAAATTTGCACTCAAATAAAAGTAACTCTGTTTATCATGACTCCCCTTCTGTACATCTAACTAGATTGCTAGATACTTAACATAAGTAGGCTACTGCAACTTACATCCAATTACATGCATCCAATAAATGCATAACGAGGATGAAAAAGAAAAAAGATTTATGAAGAGTGTGTAGGAGGACTATAAGGTGGCATTATTTTTTAATTTGTTGAGTATTTCAGCTGTTATGAGCATAGAACTTTAGCACATGAAAAACTGATTTACTTGATATTATTATGTATTAAACTTACAGCCAGACAACTGTTCTGAATAATTCTGGCCCACTTTAACCCATGACTGTAACTTCTCAGTAATTAAACACGTGAAATAACACACCACATAAGTATACAAACACACACTTGTGCTCACATTTAGTGGCTTTAATGCACAGACACTTATACACACACAGATAATAATTATTGTGATTGTGAGTGATGGTCTACCTTGGCCTTGGCGTCGACTCGTGCTCCATTCTGAATCAGATATCGGACTACATTTGACTGTCCCGCCCTCGCTGCCATGTGGAGCGCTGTCTCCCCCCTCTGAAACACACGCAGAAGAAAGAGGGTTGGATAGTTATTCCAAAGTTTTGAATGTTTCTCTTTCTTTGAAAACACCCTCATACAAAAAGCTCCTTTTTGTTAAGACATACACTGGGAAGGAGTGGCTGAAAAAGAGAAAGAGACAGACGGACCCCCTCGCTCGCTCTCCACACCCAACTCACCATAATGACGTCCCATAATGCTCTGTTACTACGGTAACCTGGCCACAGACACGACGTGGGCGACCAAACACTCGGGGTTGAAGAGTTGACTGTGCACTACTCTTTCCCCTCTTTCTTCCTCTCTCTTGCCTCTCTCTCTTTGGCTCAGTTTACTCTCTCTCTCTCTCTTTTTTTCCTTTCATGTCATTCCAGAGTTAACAGGGTCAGTAGTAAAGTTTTTAGTTCCTACTGAGGAGTGATGATGGACCAGATGAGAATTGGAGAGCCTTTTTTCTATGAACAAATTACATTAAAAACCTCATCTCCACCTACAGAGGGCTTCGATTTAGACTTTGTGGATAAATGACTCTAACGAGCAGTTAGTGTTAAGTCACTTCCTATGTTTGCATTTCTCTCTCTCTTTCTGTGCAGTGAGTTGTTTTAGGTATTGCAGTTTCAGCTTTACTCAAGGGTTTCATAGGTACCAATACAACAATGTAAAAATACTCCTACATAAATTCATTAAAAGTTATTCATCTTAAATCCAACTGGTTTTCTGGCCACGTGGCAGTGATAGAAACGACTTGCAAACACATCACAGCAGAGTGTGATGAAATTGTTATCTACACATCCAGAAGACCAACATAATTACCCATTCAAACTTGTGTTTTTGGACATTTTTATATGTAAACTCTGAGAAGAGTTTATGAGAGTCAGGGAATCAGGTCAGGACATAGTTGTAAGTTGCGCTTTTTCACATGTAGCACAAAGTAGAAAGTCCTCCTAAGGTGCATTCTCATAACTGGAAGTACTCTGGAAATACTAGTTTAAGCGACGGTGTTGCCTGAGTAGGGTGTGCAGGAGCCAGGGGACAGGATGACTAATCAATAGCTGAGAATGCACCAAACTATTTCCTCGACTATTCTCACAACATGATATTTGACTAGGGAGACAGAATAAAGTTTGTTTAAAATCCAATCCCACTGATTTTGACACTTGTGTTCTTAACTCCATCTCTGTTGGGTAATGTGTCATTTAGGCCTACTTTCTTGTAGCTCTATTTTTGGTCTCTACCAACTCCTGAACCAATTATAGCCGTGTTAGCTACTAAACAATTGTCAATAGGACAGCAACCTCTTTGCGACTAGGACAATAAATAAATAAATAAAAAAATCAGCGGTTGCTCAGTGACTGCATTGAATTTTTTTCATTTTTGGCAATCAATTGCAAGTACATAGCTGCAGCGACCAACTTTCAATCACAAGGCAATTGGCAATGCCTGCTGGGGAGTCTCCTGTCTTAAACAATTGTAGTCGTACTCAGACTAACTGCAATCACTCTCAGACAGATTGGCAAAGGCTTACAAATAACTGCCATCTAATTTATAAACGCAGAGAGATTGCTAACAAATTGCAATCAATTGGAGTCAGTCAGCACCAATGAGAGCAAATTGTCTGCAACACGGGATTCAACTCAATTGGATGCCAACTGGTTGTATTCTGGTTATATTCCTATATACAGCAAGGTTGCGGAGCGTCTATGTCATTTTCCAGTTAAATCACCGTCCCACAGCAACTACGTCACTACTTGTGGAGGAATTTTTGAATTTCTGCTTCAAATGAGGTTCTGGTTAGACTCTGGATTTCTTTGTAGGACGACGGTAACAGCTTTGCAGTTTTCACAGATTTATTACAGTCAATCGCTGTATTATCACAAACATATTGCATGTAATTGCCAACTTGACCCATTCAATCGTAGACTCATAGCAGGCTGACTCTGTCTCACGGCTGTTTCATCACCATCTTGACGCACCAAATTCACTCTGAGGACGGCAACTTTGAGGACTTTGAGTGGTCACAGACCTGGTCCTCATTTACAAAGCAACCATTTCAAAGGCAGAGAGATCATTGCATGTGGTTGCAGTGATTTTGGTCGTGCAGTGGTCTCCAGCCACTGTTTTCCCTCATGTGACTGTAGCATTAGCTACTTTAAATGTCAGTAAGTAGTTTCCTATAGTAGTTACCAGTATACAGCCCAGCCCCTTCAAACAGTCCCAAAATACACTATATTGTTCATATATATTTTACAATTTTAGGTGAATAGCTACTTTAAATGTCAGTAAGTAGTTTCCTATAGTAGTTACCAGTATACAGCCCAGCCCCTTCAAACAGTCCCAAAATACACTATATTGTTCATATATATTTTACAATTTTAGGTGAAATATTAGATGCTTTTACTTCTTTGAGTCTAAAATATTTAAATGGCAAAATCTTGTCATGGTCCCAGGATTTTGTGTTGCCCTTGAGTTTTAAATCCTTAGTTAATTGAGCTTTTGTTTTGGTTATTTTGTATTCCAGTCTTTGAAAAATTGATTCTTATGTTTTATAGACTGAATTTTGATTCCTGATTTGATATCTTTTCATTCTATTAATACTGAGGCTCAGTTTTATTGTACTATGTGAGCTCTAGTTACTGTTTAGAATTTGTGGAGTTTCTAGTCTTAGTTTTGAGTCCTTAGGTTAAGGATCTATTTTGAATTGAACATTTCCTGTTTATTTACTTCCCTCACCGTTTCCCTAACTGCTCCTTCCTGTCTCATCTTTCTGTGTTTATGCCTTCATCATCCAGTCTTCCACTGTCTCTGCCATGTCTACTGACAGTCTTGTCTCTATGTTTAGTATTTGTCTTTAGGGTACTTCCTGTTTTACTTTAAAGCTTGATTTTCTTTCATGTTTTGTGTCTGTTTCACTTGTTTCTTTGTGATTGTCCTGATCATCTTCACCTGTTTCTCATTCCTCTCCTGTTTCTCATCCCCAATTACCCCTCAGGGTATAAATAGTCTTAGCTCCATCTTTCTCTTTCGCCTGTATGGATTTTGATTCTGTTTTTGCCTTCTGAGCTTTGTTAATGTTTCAGGTTTATCATCAGCCTCAATAAAACGTCACGCCTTTTGTTACTCAGTCTACTTGTTTCCTGCATTTGGGACCATATATTTATACTGTTATTGTTGCATAGACACTTAAAACATGAAATGCAGCTCAACTTTTAGAGAGGTCACAGGCTAAAAATGTTGGTTTAATGATGATGTTATAATGTCAGGACATGTTGTTTAAAATAAAAACAATGCTCAGAGGTAAATGTAATGAAGCAAAAAGATCAAACTTTCCATCTGTTATACAGTAAAGAGGAAATTTACAAATATTAAGTAAAATTAAAAATGTAATACTCCAGTAAACTAACTAATTATTCAAAAGTACAGTGCTTAAAAGCATATACTGTACTTTTCTACTTCCCTCCACTGCACATTAAAGAGGAAAGAATGTCCTCTTATGCTCTCTCGCTTATCACATGATGATAATTATGATGACGATGATGAACTTCCTGAACCCACCACATTGCTCGTGTTTGGTGAAGCCCCGTGGTTGATTAGCTGGTGGACGATGTTTTCATGTCCCATAAATGCTGCGACATGGATCGGTGTCAGACCGGACTGGAAATAGAGACACAAAGAAGAGAGAAGATAAAAGTAAATCAATCAAAGAAACACTGAAAAAGCATGACACACAAACATGAAAACATTTTTGTAGGTCATTAAATGTAAATGTACAAATGATACTGGCTATAAAAACTTAAAAACACTTAAGAAAGTTTTGGCAGTCTGCTAATAATCAGCCTAACACAAACTAATAGATATATGTAATGGAATAAACAGTAGAGTGTTCTCCAAAATGTAGTGGATTACAAGTATACAGCAGCAGGAAATTAAAATATATATAGTAGAGATATTTTAAAACAACTATACATGACCCTGTAACATCAGCTTTTCCCACTGCAGCAACTAAATACACAAAAAGAAAATGATGCCTTAGTGCTACATGACACACACACACTCCAGACATAATTACCTCTGTGACTGCCTGTATAGACGCTCCATGCTTTAGAAGCAGCTCCATCACCTTGAGTCTGTTTTTCTTGCAGGCAATGTGTAGAGGAGTGAAACCATTCTAGGAAACAGAAAACAAACAAATAAAACTATAAAAATAGTCCAAACAATCTTTCTGTGTGATTTTGTAGGACTTGCAGACAAATCTGGAACACCGAGTGGAAACTACAGCACAAAGGGGGACTGTTTTTCTTTTATCCCCCTCTCTTTCTCTCCCTCTGCCTCTTAAAAGACTCTGCCTGCAAACCAGACGAGCATGTGTGGAAATAATCGAGTGGACTGTAAGCTATTAAAAAAAAAAAAAACTCCTCTACACTGAAATAGATACTTTTCTTTACAACTCACTTTTCTCTCTCTAACTTGTTCGCTCCCCCCCCCCCCCCCCCCCCCCCCTCCCCCTTTTTCCCCCCCCCTTTTTG
>VUQS01007019.1:12813-23799 GCA_015108495.1 Heterochromis multidens
CTGGTCCTAAAAGAGAGTGTGTGTGTGTGTGTGTGTGTGTGTGTGTGTGTGTGTATGGGCGTGCGTGTCTTTGCATGAGTTTGTAAGTAGTCACACAGACTCGGATGTGCGACAGACATTCTGGCACCTGATGATGTCACTGATGTTGTCACTGAAGAGCTGTAAGCGTCCTCTTTTATAACAAAAAAAAAAGAAAAATTTCTGCACTCTTGCTCAAAGAGGAAATTACAATAATACAAGCACTTACATTAGCACACAGTACATGAATGCCGATAAAAAGTGCATCTTTTTTTTTTGTTATTTCTTGGCTCAGTGCCTCTCTCATGTTTGCCCATTGAAAGTGAAGTTGTACTTACACGGATAGCTTTGTATGAGAAAAAATAAGTGTGAGCGAGTGAATGTTAGGTTAAAAGTGCTCAGGCATAGAAAAAAGTACTTGTGTGAATGGATGGAGGTTTGTAGTAAGAAAATGCTTTGAGTGCTCAAATTTAATTTTTTAAACTTGCCCATTTGAATTTTTTAAAGGTTTACAGTTTTGCATTACGAGGGGCTGCTAGATTTCACCTCAACTAATTTGAGCCACTTAACTGGACCTGGAAACAGCAGCAGGCAAAAGGAAATATCCAAAAAGTCATAGACAAGAAGCTAATAAGAACACAAAGCGAACACAAGGAACAGCTGACTACTAGGAACACAAGACAATCTGGGGGCCCTCAAGGGGGAAAAGGAGTATAATATACACTACACTATAGTAAGAAGACTGACTGGATAATCAAACACAGGTGAGATAAATTCAAAATAGGAGATGCTACTGAAAGAAGGGCAGAAGAGGAAAACCTGACCAAGACGGGAAGTGAAACTGATAGAATTGCAGTGGCGTTAAATAGATAACTAAATAAAATAAAATAAAATAAAATAAAATAAAATAAAAGTGATTTAATAAGAAACCCCGAACCATGACAGCCTGTGCTCTATTTTTGGTGTTTGAAATTCTATTTAACTTACCAAAAATGTTGTGTTTTATTTGGCCTTTATCCATTTCCATACTTTTTTCTTTGCTATGTTACTATATACACATACAGATATACACATATCTGCACATTAGTGCAGATATGTGTATATCATGGATGCACGGATGCAGTTTGCTACCTAAGTTTTATAGCGTAGCTGAAAACTTCACCTCACTGTCCTACCCAGGCCTAAATCACATAGCTTATCCATTTGTTAAGTGATAAAGTTGCTGTTTCCAGATGAAGCTGCACTGCTCACATTGCCCCCCTTATTTTAGGTGTCTTCTTCCTACCTTACGATGGCATTTGTCATCACATGGTATTTGGTATTTTATTGATGACAATTTAACCCTCATCCTGCATCTTACCTGTGCTAATATTTTTTATATTAGTCTAATGATAAATTTAGTTTGGTTTTTTTCCTCTTTATTTTAATACATTAACACATTTGTTTGTGTCAACACTCATTTTATCAAGTGGTATTAGTCTTTTCAAGTAACTCTCACAAGAAAACCAATCAGTGTATTATTTAAGCAATTTAAGCACTCATCAAGTGACTGTAAACTCATTTTCTTTTGCCATTTTGATTTATAAAGCAGTGCTGCTTTGCTGAAGGGGTTTCATTTGATACTTTGCTTTTAAAAGGATCACACAACAAGTTTAAAAAATATATATTTTTGGCAGCACTGTTAATATCTAAAGAGCTGTCAGGATAAGATCAGAGTGAGTATTAGTCACTGCAGTATAAGGAATTGATGGCATTGACACAATAAGGAAGGGGAATGCATGAATATGCATACAGCTAAGCATATTGCATCAGCTCAGGGGTCACAGTTGGGCTTCCTGTGGATCTTTGTTTGAGATATAAAAGGAACTCAAGAGTTAATGTGTGTGGGTGTATGAGAGAGAAAGAGTGAGGGGAAATTCTACCAGTGGCTAGAGTGTGACTGAAATATCAGGTTCACCTCATGGATGGCTACTTTTTCTGTGGCCATCCAAAAATATGGCAGGAATCTGAGAATAGTGAGGATTACTCAGCAGGCTGCTCCTTTAGAGACAAAAAACATGACGGATATAGACACAAACAACCAGATACATACACAAACACACATAGTCATGTGTGTTTGGAAAATGAGACCAAAGTGGAGATGTCTAGCCATAATGCACAGTACCAACTGTCAAGCACGTTGGTGGACCATGAACTCGTCTGTATACCAAAGTATTCTAGAGTCAAATGTGAGGCCATCTGTCCAACAGCTAAAGCTTGGCTGACATTGGTTCATACAACAGAACAATGATCCCAAGCTCAGCAGCAAATCTACAACACAATGGCTGAAAAAGAAAAGAATCAAGGTGTTGCAACGGCCCAGTCAAAGTCCAGACCTCAACCTCAATGAAATGCTGTGGTGGGACCGTAAGAGAGCTGTACATAAACAAATGCAAGCCTCAATGAACTGACACAATGTTTTAAAGAAGAGTGGGTCAAAATTCCTCCACAACAATGTGAGAAACTGATAAAGTCATACAGAAAGTGACTACTTCAAGTTATTGCTGCTAAAGGTGGTTAGCTAAATGAATCATGGGATGTAATTCGTTCTTCAGAGGATTGCATAGATTCCTGTGAAAACCTTCTTTTTCTTTTTCATGTGACTGTATAATGCTATACTGTATGCTTAAGAGATGCTAAGTACATACCATTTCTTTTTCCTTCTAGTTGGGCAGATAGGTTGAGAAAGAGTGTCTGCTTGCGTGAATGAGTATGTGTAATAGTTTGTGTGCATCCTTCCCGGATGATGGGTCCCTATGTTGGTCATTATTACAGTCTGGCTTAGTAATCAAGAGGAAGACAAAACAATGTGAGAAGGCTTTTGATACAGGCAGGTGTGGCTCCTGTGGGTCTCACACTTCCTCTCTTGTACAACTATATGTCTAAAGATGTCGGTGTCTGTAAGCACACCCCTTTTTTCTTTCCATTCAGTGCTTCACATTTAGTGAAATTTAATACACCAATTGACATTTATTTTAGAGCAGAAACACAAATGCTACAGATATTTTAGAGCAATGATTAGATCTTAAAAGGAGAGAGTCAAAACATTTCCTAAGTATTAGTAATGCTGATGGACAGACTTGATGCAAATGAAGAGTGAGAAAAAGAACACTTCATTTCAGACAAAATACTCAGAAAGGGCTTTAACCACAATGACATCAATTCTCAGAGCAGCATGGTGGTTTCCATTAATAACTGTGAGGTTACTGTAAGCTCAGCAGTCTATGGATGGATATATACAAATTATTTCTACTTTCTACCCTGGTGAACATTAAAAAAAAAGAAAGAAAGAGGTGTCCTGTGTTATTAGTATCGGATGTTATCATTTATTCACAAGTTAAAAAAAACATCTTTTGTGGGTCAGCTGAGTACAGTGATATTTTTTTCTTCCTGTTCTCCTCATCTCTGTGGGTGGTTTTGTCAGGATTTGAAAAGACATCTGTTGTGAAGTGCAGTAGCATTCCTGGCCCTGAAACCATGATAATAACCCTTGGCCTGTCAACAGGAGATCATCCAGCAATTGAGGGGAGATGGCTGGACTAGGTGGGCGGGGGCTGTGGTGCAGCGCTGTAGTTTGTTTTCACATTAACACCTGAAATGGATAAGAGGACAGAAAAAAAAAAGATGGAGAAAGATGGGGTGTATCACTGTATTTCTAAAAAAAAAAAAAAAAGATTAATGAGTTCACATTGCTACTACTGCCATGTAAATGAGGCTTATGTTGCCTCAATCAACTGTCAAAGACCGGATGAAATGCATGTGAGAGTAAGTGTTTTCTCAACCACAAACTGTCGAGAGTGTAGGGTAATGCAAGGTAAAGGAAATCACTTAAAGTAACATGAAATGCATGGGGAAGCTGACATGGCTGACAGGCTGATAACAGCACAGTACGGCAGGGTGACATAGGTCAGAGCAGGGGACAGTGACAACAAAATAGCTGTGATAAAATTCAAAATATTTCTCCTTGAGTCAGCCATAAAACTTAAAAAAGGAAAGCCAAAGGTGGAGGCTCTGTTGAACATTTCAGCCGTAATGGGTTATAAAATGGGCTTAGTCTTAGCCATCTCTGCCAAAGCACATTGTCCTCATTCTTGGGGGAGGTGACAAGGAAGGAGTGGTCACCTTTATTTCTCCTGCGAGAAATAACCCAAGGCAGGTTGCAGATTCGGGCATGGAAATTACAGAGTAACCCATGCCATTTATGAAGCTCTCCCCCACAGGCACTCTTGGATTGTGTTAAAGAAGGTTTCTGTATGTTAGTTTATGAAATGTTACTGTTGATTAACAATAATGTCAAATTTCAAAGTAATTATAAAGTAGCATTTAAATTTTTACAGGTGAGCCCCACAAGAGATTTAATTAAATCTATGGCTAAAGAGAAAACTACCCCAAACCTGAACAACTGGGTCATGGTATAGTCTATTTTGGTTGAACTAAACCTTTAAAGATAGACCATTTCAGCACAAAAACGTGAATGTATCTAATATGCAAAGCAAAATTTGGAGCTGGTACAATTTCAGGGCAATGCAAACACAGAAAGATCTAAGTTTTCCCAGGAGGGTGCAAATTGAAACCTGTTGCTCATTGCAAGTTAGCTTACAGCTAATGCCTGTACAGTTGGCACACTGGCTGCTGTTTGGCAAAGCCAAATTCATGCAAATGATGTAAGCATAAAATTTGCTCCACTTTCTGTCTGAAGGCACATTTAATCCTAGTTTTCTCAACATTTACTGCAATACTGTAAATCTAAGGGTGGTTGTGACATGTCTACTTTCACTTCCTACAGTTTATCCTAAACCAGTCAAAGTCAGTCAGTGATTTTAATATTATCAGTCTACATATATGCAACTTACATTTCATTACACTTCCTGCTCACTATCTGCATTCCAAGAATGCCATCTCAAATATCAGGTGATCCAAACCAACTTCCAACTAGCTACACAGGTATATATGCACCCATACTCAAAAACATCCATGCGTACGTGCAATCTGGTCTCCAAGGCCTGTACACAACTCAGACTAAAAGTCCATGCTGTCATTATGAGAATTACTCACACACCTATGAGTAATAGACATATTGTAGAGAAGGTCCAGATAAAGAGGCATTAGAGAGGAAGAGGAGGAGGTGGAGGAGAGGATAGCTGAATAGAAGGTGATGAATGAGATGACTGAAGGCAAAGAAAGAAAACGAAACAGTGAGAGACAGAAGTGGATTTTAAATTACATGGTGGCTCATGTCAGCAGTCCTAATTAGTAGCTTGGTCAGGTGTGGTGAGTGGGCAGGAAGCATGAAAAGGACAAAACACCACAAAAACAAAGAAGAGCCTACAAGCGCCAGAATCCACTTGACATATGCTAGTGCATTATGAACCTCCCTAAATTGAAGAAAGTGAATGTGACCAGTGTAGATGTTTAATGTGCCATGTGGAATTAAGTCCTCACATAGGTGTACAACAAGACTGTTCACAGCGCGGCGCGTGTCTAGCGTGTGGGTAACGAGAAAGAAAATTCTGACAATTCCTAAGCTGGCTGGAAGCCTGCCAAGTCAAATGTTGCTTTTGGAGAAAAGAGCGAGAGGGGAGGGGACTGGGGGTGAAAACAGGGCTGCAGATCACAATGTCACAGGCATCAACAAATTCTGGACCTCACCCCCTCTGAGCTGTACAGCAGGGAAGCTGGATACAAATCTACATGCATCAGACTACACCCTCAAGAGTTTTCCATTCATTTGTTTATCTTTATCTCGGCTTATAAAGATTTGTAAGGGATGGCACAGCTTCATGTTGCATCATCTTGCACCATTAGCTTTAATTTTAATTAGATTTTAATTTCAAATAAAGTATACATGCACAATATAAGCCAGAAACTGTCAACCTGTATTTGTTCTTAAGATATTTTTTTTTATTACTCCTTTCTTGTGCTTGGGATCAGATGTATCTAGTGCCTCATTCTTAGTACTACAATGACATAATACCATAACAAGAATTTTGATTAATTTCATGGGTTTATATCTCTAAAGCTCTGAGTATCAGTATCAGTACAAATGAGTCAAGCAAGCAAAACAGACAAATTTCTACTTGCAGCTGTTGCTGTGATGGTTTGGATATTAAATTTCCTTGTATGCAATAAGTATCACCTTGCTGCATTTAACTTGTGTGTGTTTGTGTGTGTGTATGTGTGTGTGTGTGTGTGTGTGTGTGTGATCTAATTTGGTTACAGAACATAATAGAAACAACTGTGATAATTGCTTTGCTTCAAAGACCAGAACAGGAAGTGTTATGGGTTATGGTTTGTTATTTCTGGGACCTTCTTGTTGCTGTGTGGCTTATGTGCAACATTATTCCTGTAAGATATCCTATGCTGTATTAAATGATTACACTGATTTCAACTAAATTGACTTACTTTAAACTTAAAATTTACACACACAAAGATCTAATTTCCTCTGTGCTGTGTCCTTGACTTTCAAACACAACACAGGTATGCCGTCTTCCCATCCATGACAGACCAGAAAATGATCCGGACATAGCTGTGTGACAGCCAGTGCACCTCCCTGGAGAAAGCCTCTTGCCTCGGGGCAAGTGAGTGACACACACACACACACACACACAAACACACATGCATACACACACAAACTCGCTCCAAGGAGGAGTCATGGGGCAAAGGGGATAGAGGGGGAGGGAGCATGAGAAGAAAAGGGAGTGTATCTCTCTCTCTCTCTCTCTCTTACACTGTCAAACACACACACCTTCCCTCCTCCCATGTAAGAAGCAAGACTTGCACATTAAGTGTTCAGTTGCGCAGTCAGTATACTGAGGTCTGCTGAGAGAGAGAGAGAGAGAAAGAGAGAGAACGAGGGAGAGAGAGAGAAAGAGAGGACAAGAGACAGAGAACAGCCACTGGTTGCTTATAGATACTCAAGCTCAAGAAGGGCACAGACAGCCTGCCCTATGTGTGGCTCCTTTCAAGGCTTTACAGTAAGTGTGCAACATCTGTCTCAGATCATCTTCTTAATTTCAACATAAATGATGGAGATTGTGATAAATATTACAGCATGTTTAGCAGCGTTAGACATTTTTGGCTTGACTTGTCTTTTCTGTATTACGACACTCTCCCACAAAGCGTAATCTCAAACTAAAGCAAAGTGTGCTTTCTAGAGTCAACCTGTTACATGTCGCCCCCGAGCCACAGCTGTGTGATCTTGACTCATGTCTTGATTTTTTAGAATATATTTTTTGCTGTGTCACTTGGTTCAATGGTTTTGGAGTGAGGTGTCACACTTGTGACAGTCATTCCGAGTCAGCTGTGGGGACACTTCAGAGAAAAAAAAATAGGGTGTAACATTGTATATAAATTTCATCCCTTTGAACTTTTATTTTCATTTGAGAATACATTGACATTCTTTTGTTATTGCAGCACATATGCCACTGTTGTAAGATACACAGCAGAAAACATTTTCTACCACTACTGTTTAAAACACCAAAAAGATGAATAGCAGGCTTTCTATTAGGGCTCTTTAAATATAGATTCATTTATACATAAGTGTGCAAAATTTGGGATTTTTATACCTTGCAATCATTCCCTCAGTTTGAACTTTTGAGTTGACTTATCTCTCATCAGTGAGGAACATAAGTCACATGAGTGTTTACCATATATTAGCAAGAACCAAGCTTATCTACCACTGTCTCAGAGGCAAACTGATGAGTCTACGAAGGAAGAAGTTTTCAGACAACACATCTGAGCATTGTCTTTTAATCACAAGTGTGCCATTCACTTTTTCACTCTTCTTTATTTCAGTCAGGGAGCCGTGCCTTTTGTCGGCACTGAGCTGCCCGACAGTCGCAATTTCTGTGAGAAGGGAAAGAGTGAAAGTAAGGAACAGAAAGAAAAGGAAATGGAGAGTAGCTGCACTTCTTTGCTTTGTTTCAACAATTACGAGCAATATTTAAGGAGAGCAGCAACTTCAGGGGCTGCCAGTCAATGAGGAGGCATACTGCTTCTGATCGATTGTTGTTTTTTTAAAATTTCTTTTACATGTGTCTTCATGTTATGGTTTTTTTTGTGGACAGTTCTCAAGATCAGCAAGTGTAAGCTGGAGTTACGCTTAATAAAAATGGGGCTTTGATTATGGACAAATCAGACACATCTCACTATAGCAGCCCCTCTGTGGCTTTTTAATAGGCTAAATAGTCACTGTAGAGTGTTTAGACCTGGCTGACAGCCAAGTCTCAGTCAGTTCAGAGGAAGTCTGGTTGATTCCCTGTTAGTGTGGGTTTCCTTGTGAAAGTGGTTCTGCTTCGGGGCTAGTGTGCACAGGAACCTCTGTTATAGCCCCAGGGTTGTTTTCTGAGTCACAGGATGTAAAGGACAGGGGGGGCCAATGGGACAGCAAACTTGAAGGTTCCACTTTGAAGTTTGTTTGTCCGGTGTTGGCAGTTGATGGGTTAGTATGGAAAGTTAGTTTCTCAACATCTACAATATCACAAACATCCCACTGCCTCCTTCTCTATGTCACACTTCACACTCTGGGACCTACTTTTAGCTGAATTCAAAACTTGACTTTCCTCAATTCTTCAGCTGTTGTTTTCATTGACATTGTTTTTTTTCCTTTTAAATTCTGACACAATAGAAAATTATATATTAAAAAAAGATGTGCTCATAATAATAAAATCAGATATGGAATCATAGGAATTTAACAGCATTTTTCTTTACTATATTTTCTGTAGGCCACCTCCTCTTCATGTACCTCAGTCATGTTAACCTCAGAGAAGACATCTCAAACTGTGGGGGTCACTGTAGCGATGCCAGGAAAACACAATGTTGATATGACATCATGGAGCGAGGCAGACTTTGAGGAGAACTGCACTTACATCGTGAAGGACCAACCTCTGGAAGACGAGTCCGAAAACAACAGCAAGACACAAGCTGAGAGATCCTTGCCCAGGAACCTGGCCCTGAAACGCTGCCACAACTCAGCAGAGGTACACAAGGCCTTCCGTTTTGTTCTTTTAAAAACAAGGCAAAACATTTATGAAGACAAATAGTCCCAACCTAAATATATCAAAGCGGGTATGTGATGTTCGGTAGTTGTGCATGTTTTTTAGTAAATGACGATTCTTTGCGTCACTCCAACATCCTTCCATCCTCTCATCTATCCTCCAGTGGGAAGTACTTGACATATTGTTGTCTAATTTGAGCTTTTCCTCTCTGCTATGTGTATGTTGAAGCAAACACAGACACAATGGCCAAGCCCCTGAGCACTCAGCCCGAGGGCTCTATGATTAGTAGTTATCTTAGATTCCCATCCCTTTGTTCCAGCAGAAAATTACACCATTAGGCAAAGCCCATAATATAAATAACACTGTAAATGTTCACCCAGGTAAAGTATTTGACATTTAGTGATGGAGAATAATTTATATATACGTGAGTGGACAAGGACCTGACAATCATGTAGTGTGGTAAATGCATGATAAAAGGTTAACCCCAAAGAGCTAGTCATGAAAAGGAAACACTAGGTTTCCTCTCACAAAAGTCTGCAAAGGAAGGTAGTGAAGGGAGATCAGAGGAGGTAGCCCCGGCGTCTGCAGTAAAATACCTGCATTACCACTTTGACCTTCTAAAATAAGAAATGTCTGGAGTCTGGTTGACACTAAAGAACAGGATACATGACAGTAATCTGTGGCACAAGGGCAAGTCAAATGAAGCCTTTAGGCAAAGTCATTGAACACAAGGACAAAAATATCTTGATACACTAGCAATAAAATGTAAGCCTGAGTCTATAGTGGTTGGTCCAGATACATACACTATTTAGCGTAAAGATGAAAGAGAGAATATGCTACCATCGCTTTAGGGCTTTTGCTTTTTGAACATGGAGCTCAAGGTGCTGGTTGGGGTGTGACCATGACACCTTATCTACTCTTCCCCACCCTGGAGGATTGAGACCGAGGGGTGAGTTTCACACCTGGTAGTAACAGAACAAGACTTGTAGTGAAATTTTAATATGGGAGAGAAACTAAAGATAACTTGGTCGATTAGCTTATGAAATATTCAGCATGTGGAAGAAAGAACACATTCAGTCACCACCTCAGAAAATCCTCTCAGCCAGTATATTATAAAAAAAGAGCAACCTGCTTAATTGCCTGTTTCCTTTTCTCCATAGAAGTGTTCCCAGGGGACACAAAATTCAGTGAATTGACCCGATTCTTTTGGTGAATCACCAAGATTTGATAATGAGGGCTGTATTCCCAAGAATCCAGCCAGCTTAGGAATTGTCAGAATTTGTCAGAATTATGTTTTTCCAACTGAGTGCATTTGGCTGCTTGCTCAGGCCTTTAATATTGTAAACCGGCCTGCTGTCTGATGATTTTGTGCTCTCCTTGTTTAACAGGTACTTGGGGTGATCACTAAAGAGCTCATTCCTAAGGGGACACGTTTTGGCCCTTTGGTGGGGGAGAGCTACACCAACGAAACCTTGCCGAAAGACGCCAACAGGAAATACTTTTGGAGGGTAAGCGAACCTCATGTGAGACTCTGCAAACTTAAATGTTAAATTCAACTATGTACCTTTCAGAACTGTTCACATCCTGTATCTCTGACTGACTGGAGATGCTGCTTTGGCTATGTCGTGGCACGAGTTAGCAAATGTGGTCAATGTATGACATCCTGTCAATATATGAGTCAATTTGTCAATGGTCTGGTGTCTTTAAATGCCATTTGACTAGATAGACTTCAAAAGTACATGCACCATATATGTAAGTGTGTTTGCCAATTCTGTGCGCTTCAGTCTGAGGTCTCTCTCTCTCTCTCTCTCACACACACACACACACACACACACACACACACACACACACACACACACACACACACACACACAAGCAGACGATGATGACGAGAATCACATTTCTGCCAATATTCAGTGATGGGAATCACAAG
>VUQS01007019.1:23819-35227 GCA_015108495.1 Heterochromis multidens
ACAGCTGTTTGGTTTCAGTGACGCAGCGGTTCTCCTGTGTCTCCGCTTCTCACAGTAGTGGTATCACTGCCAGTAAATACACCATACACATGTCCGCACTTCTCCAAACTCACAAACTCTCACACTGACTAAGCAAGGAAGTGGCTTCAAGCCTGAGAACTGTTTATGTTACAAATCAGCAGCATCAGGGCATCTTCCATTGCACACATGCTCCTGTATAATACTAGAGTATACAGTCAGCAACCTTGACATCATGCAACCCCAAACAAAACTTGCAACAGCCAGACGATTTGTTAATGATACAGCCATGACCCAAGCAACAGCGCACCTTCAAAGCATAAAGAACACTTTTGTACATCGCAAAGGGGTGGAGGAGGTGAATAACTTCACCACAAATGTAACAGGTGAGAGTAAGGAGTGGGTGAAACAGTATACCCAATACTACAATCCAGTCATACAGAGAAATTCTTTATGAGTATTACTTTTGTAACTCATATTGTGTGCCGCAAAGACTTGCGTCTATCCAACATGAAAGAAATTACAGCATTTACCATAAAGGCACAAGTAAACTGTGACTTCATGGTTTCAGGTTCATTTCAAATCATTAAGTGAATTATTTCGAATCTCTTGGTCTCCTCACATCATAGGTCTTCTCAGAGGGGCACTTACACCACATTCTGGATGGTTTGAATGAGGAACGGAGCAACTGGATGCGTTATGTCAATCCAGCATGTTCTGTAGAGGAGCAGAACCTGGTTGCTTGCCAGAGTGGCTTGGACATCTTCTTTTACACCACCAAACGACTTCAGCCAGGCCAGGAGCTTCTGGTGTGGTACTGCTCTGAATTTGCCCAGCGCTGTAACTACCCTCCACTGGGACAGCTGGCTATTGATAAAAATGGTAAGTGTGTATGTGTGTGTGTTATCAATTTAGGAATGCGTAAGGGCTGAGTGCTGCTGAAGTCAACAGAAACTAGCTCCGTGCCCACGCATCGAGACATATCTGGTGTGTTCTGTCATTGTTAAGTAAGGCCCCCAGTCAAAACGCCAGCCGACTGACACACTCTTTGTGTAGGTGTTTAAGAACTTACTCTGTCACACCCATAGCTCCTTTGTTGATGCAGAACACAAAGGAGGATGGTGGAGACTTGAAAGCAGAGAAGAGCTGTCTCCAGGTGCAGCAACAGTACTGATGTAAGATGAGACCAATTTCAGGATTTTAAGCACTGTTTCAGTTTCCCTTTTAAACTCCCACATAGAAGGCTGCTGGCGGCTCATTCATCCAGACAGCATTTAGCCTTCATTCGCAGACACTAGGAGTGCACATGCTTACAGAAAGACCACATGCACACACCAAAATATTAATTTACACACACAGTCACACAAAAGAGGCCACTGGAGGTGCTGACGGCATTGTGGCACGACTCTCTTTATTTATTTGGCTCTTAAGGAGGAAGCGAGGTAGGAAGTGCTCTACTGACTACTTGAACTTCCTGACAAGGTGACCTGCTGACAGATTGATATCTCACTCAGTGTTGGCTGTTTGTTTGCTAAGAGCTGGCCTCTCTGGAGTGGGGGGCAGGGTAACATGGGAGTGAACAAAAGATAAGAGATGTGCTGTTTATGTGGGTTGTGAGTTAATTGAGTCTAAAAGTAGGTGAAATGTACATGCAAACCACTGTATTTGGTCTTCCTCTGTTATCAGTTTAAGCCCTTTGTTAAGTCAGTAAAGCAGTATCTCTTTGCAAGGTATAAAGTAGGAGAATTTACTTAGATGAAATATAGATTTTGATCCAGATTTTGTAAACTTTATCTGTGCTCAGAATTTCATATTCAGAGGTTAGCTGATACTATGTTGTGAATATATGTGTGTGTGTGTGTGTGTGTGTGTGTGTGTTTTCTGCTCCACCTTATAAAATAACTTATATCTGGATGTGATCTGTAGTTCACCTGTCACTTCAAAATGAAAAGTTGTTTCTTGTGTCATGTACCCTGTGTATCCTGTCCTGCTTGTGACAGAAAATACACCTCCAACTGCCCAGCCCTTTAATGCAAATAGCACACTGTATCCACTGACTCTTGCCCTTTGCGCTATCTGTATCACAATCAGATCCCCATTGTTTCATTTCTGGTGTCCACTTTCACAGAGTGCAAGGGTCTGGGACACTCAAACAGTCACACCAGATAAAAGCACGCATCTCCTGATGCTTAAAGTAAACAGTTGGGCTAGAGTAGGTACTTTTGAAAGCAAATATGCATAGTGATTTAAAAAAACAAACAAAATTGCAACATATGCGTGCATGATAAGATGAGTATGTGCTTGTATGACTATATGTATGTTAGTCAGTTGAATGATGATAATGTTACACCTATTGTATGTTTAAAAATGAGTCTCCTGTCTCTAATGTTATTTCTCTATTGTTCATCTGTTTCATAGAACAGAGTCCAGCTAAGAAGACAACAAGGAAACGAGGTCATATGGTCTCTGAAATCCTACGAGACGAGCCCTCCAAATCCCCTTCTACCTGCATCAGACGTCTGAACAGTTTTTTGTCTCAGACAAATGTCTCAGCAGATTTTCCTTTATGTCCCAGTGTTGTCTACCCACCTCAACCTATCTCCGAATCTATGCACGGCAATAGATATGCATTTCCACCACCTCTGCCTTCCTGTAGCCCTCCAGCTGCCAAAAGGCCAGCACTAAGTATTCCTGTCCCTCCTGGTCTCCACTTTGCCTTTCAGCACAGTCAAGGCCCTCCTGTGGCAAAACCTTACCAAGACCCCTCTATGCCTGATGTTGCTAATCCTGCTCTTATGCAAAGTCGCTATCTACTGCCTCACTACTCCCTTGGCCTTCTACCTCATTCATATCCATTCTACAGTGATCGACTGAAACCGCACTTGGCCATCTCATCCCATTTATTGCCCTTTGACAACTATGCACATTTCCAATTGCCTCTGACCAGTGGTTGCAAAGACTTGACACTTGCACTGTCTAATTCCAAACCAAACCTCTTTCTTTCACCAGTCCGTGAGCACAAAGACAACAAGGACCTCATATCCAAAAGGACAGCCTACCTCAGCATCCCCTCAAACAACCTCAGCAATTTCAAACACTCCCCTCCCAGCAATGCTCCCACAGACCTCACTATGCCTGCCACATCCACTGCCTCATCTATGGTCACTAAAATCCGTGGAGCACTGCCCTCTCTTGCACCTGGAGGATGCTCACCGCCTGAGGGCATGGCAGCCTCGTCAAACGGCCTCCCTTCCAAACTCACTTCTGCCACTCAAAGCAATGCTGAGGATGCAACTGACCTAAGGAAGACCAAGCAAAGTGGGCAGATAATTGGCTACAAGACCCTGTCCTACCCTCTCATGAGGCAGAATGGAAAGATCCGATATGAATGCAACATATGCGGAAAGGTCTTTGGGCAGCTGTCTAACCTTAAGGTCCGTTCCTCTTCATCAGATTAAAGCAGTGTGAAATAAAATGCCAACCACCAGTTAAATACAGTGACTGGAGTACAGTATATTTGAATTAATCAGTTACTCTGATTTCCCGAGTTTGATTGATAACAAATTAAAAATACATATCTCTGATGTGCTGTTCTCAGGTTCATCTGCGAGTACACAGCGGGGAGCGTCCCTTCAGGTGTCAGACCTGCAATAAGAACTTCACACAGCTAGCACACCTGCAGAAACACTACCTGGTTCACACAGGAGAAAAGCCCCATGAATGCAAGGTAAGGCTACAGCTGTTAGAAATTGCTGGAAAGCTTTAGACAACTTATACCACTCTCATAGTAAATATGTAAGTGGACTAAAAGTTTGTACCTCAGCAACAAAACATCAAAACATTGCAGTAGTTGTGACTAAGAACAAAATAAAGATTCCTACAGCGATTCTCCTCTGCTGTGTTTTAACATAGGTGTGCCACAAGCGATTCAGCAGCACTAGTAACTTGAAGACCCACCAGCGGCTACACTCAGGTGAGAGGCCTTACCATTGCAAGCTCTGCCCAGCCCGCTTTACTCAGTTCATCCACCTCAAACTCCACAAGCGCCTCCATACTGGGGAGCGACCACACCGCTGTCCTCACTGCCCCTGTGCCTATCTCCACTACTGCAGCCTCCAGGTGCACCTCCAAGGCTTCTGCCCTCTCTTACCCTCAGCCTCACACAGATACTCGTCAGAGGAGCTGCTTCGAGTCAACTCTGAGATTGAGAGGTTTGACATGAGTGAGGCGGCAGAGCAACTTGAAGCCATGGCTGTAGAGGTTGAGCTGGACAAGGGGAATGTTACTGACTTAATACAGAAGATAGAGACTTGTGTGTCAGGCCACCGGGATGCTGACAGAGGGGAGTCTGAGAGGAACATCTACAAATCAGCAAAAGAGTGCTCTGGTGTTCAGCTGCATCACAGCAGTCCTGTACCTCTGCATGCAGCCAGCATCAAGCTGGAGTCAAGCTGCATATCAGAGCCCTAAGACAGCCCTGCTAATCCATCCATATAATCCTTACAGGTCAACTCAGCAGCTGTCTGTTACTGCCCTATTTGAAGTAAAGCCTTATCTCAATCATGGATTTCCTAGCCTATACTCTACATAGACCGCAGCATGTGAAAAATCAAGACTTAACCAGCCTGGCCTGGAAAGAAGTGACTTTTTTGATTAAATGTATAGATCTTTGTTAATTTATTCAGTTGCTTTTAATCTAAAATGTACAAAAAACACAAATTTGTGATATTTTGGTTTTTTTTATATATATATCTGGAACATCTTGATGGAACAACTACATATGTGATTATGCATTAAAAAAAGGTTTGCCTTTACATGTGGTTTTAGTGTGAGACTGAATGTTTCTGTTTGTGTCTGTATGCGTAATTGTGACAATTACTGTACAAGCATGACTTTATATTGTAAGTGGGTTAAGCACTGAAATGACAACACAGAGAAACCTCAACTTGCCTTTTGTTTGAGTGTACAGTGCTGATGCGGAGATGCAGATAAACATCCTGTTATGAGTCTTGGGATACTCACAACCAGTAAATACCAACTCGTCACCATGGAAAGAAAAAAAGAAAAAACACCACTGAACAAGATTATCTTCAATCATCAATATCCTGTGGCTAATTTTATAGACGTATTTCTTTATTTTAGTTATGGTATTAGGCAGTTTCACCCACGACATGCAACTTCACAGTTTAGTAAGACATATAAATAAATTAAAGTTTGGGAAAAGGTTCAAAAAGTGCCAATTTGTGCTATTGATGATGTAATGGGGCTCTTACAAACTACTCTGGAGCTTTTCTTCCATTTAAGAAAGTAAATGAAAAAAGTAGTGGGTCAAACAGGTGTCGTTAGTGGCTTGCAAACTGACACAATCAATCAGTGGTCCTCAAATTGTGGGGTGTAGAACCACTGCAGGTGTGGCATGAAGTATCAAGGGAACACACAGAGTGAAACTAAGTTTGCTGTAGCTATTGTGCTAACCTTCAGTTAATTGAAATAAAATTTCTCTTTTTATTATTAATTTATTTATTTAAACTTGATTTAACCAGGAAGCCTCTAAACTCCCCCAGGGAGACAAAAGCATTCCGATTTAGTGTGCTCGGAAGGTTATTCCATAATCAAGGTGCAAAGTAGGAAAATGCTGTTCTGCCAAGTTGAGAAAAAACCCTGGGTACCCTAAAGAGGAGCCATCTAGATAGAGTTTACACACATATAAAGGGAGCGTTTGTGCTGTTTGGCCCCTTGAAACCAGATTACAAAATACACAGAGATGTGCACTGGTGGGATGTCGGGGATGAACTTCATTTATGGTTCTGAAGCATGAGAACCACAGCTGTAAACAGTGCTCGCCGTGACCTGCGACCTCTGCATTTGAGGAAATTCACACTTACATCAGTATCTCGTCTATCGCCAGTGTAAGTAAGACGCAGCACCGCCGTCACAAAAGATTTAAAGGAATAGACCGTGATGCAGAAGAGGTTTCCACGGTGGAGGGAGACGGTCGGTAAACTGATGCACCTTTAAACAGTGCAGTGACGTCAGATATTTTGACAGGGGGCAGGCAGCGGGAGAAGAAGAAGAACAAGAACAAGAGGAGGAGAGCGGATGTACCCAAGGGGGGGAAAAGGATGCCCAGGATAATGTCACCGGTGTATCCTCTTTCCCACCCATCGGCATCATGATAAACGCCGCAGGAGCGGTCGCCCGCAGGATGCCGTCGGCCGCGCGGCGGAGCGGGTGCTGGATAGCGTGGTGCCAGGCGGTCCTGCTCGCCGTGTCGGGGCTGGTTATTGTGGCCGAACGGAGCGCTCGTAAGTGGGCATGCAATTCCAAGCGCTAGCGGGCTGCTAGCTTGCTTGCTGTACATGTTGAAAGTCAACCCTATGGAAAAGAAGTGTTGAATGTACTTGGGCTGTTTTCTTTTGCTGCAGTACATTGAAAATGGTTCTAGGTGCTGGAGCTGTCTCCGCTGCAGCTGTACTTCACGGTAGAAACATGTTTCGGTGATGCTATGGCACCGCTGTTACTACTGAACGGGAAAACCTAGCTGAATCCTATGTGCACTGCAGTGCATTATCGGTATTGGGTAGCCCAGCTTGGTTGGCCAAACTGGGGCCCCGAGACCTCCTGTGGTTGTTTAACAGATTTAACCGATTAATTATTGAGTTTAACCACCGACTTTAATTAACTATTACTTAACTGCTGTCTGTGCTGTCCTTGATCCCTATTGGAATAATGGTCAACTTTTAGATCATAATCCCCCACCTCACCTCCCCCAAAAATATGATTTACATAACAAATTGAACTGTTAATGCCTTTATTATTTTCCTAAGTAATTTTTGCACATCTGTGTGTGTATTGAAAACAAGGTGCAGCACGGTGTTGTGATTTCCTGACTGTGCAGATCAATGGGCAAGGTCAGGACACCAGGAGGATGCCTGGATGTGTACAAAGTGTGACTTTGTCTTCAGCAAGTATACCATTACCAGAAGATAAAAATACTTTGCTGCTGCCTGGGCTTCACACTTCAGTCGTCCTGTCATAAATAAATAAGTGAATGAGTGCATAAAGGAATGCCTGTTTAGATTATCAGTAGAGTGGCACATTGATAAAACTATACCAGTGAATCAAAGAAACAGCTGATGGCTGTTTTAAAGTCTGGAATGGAATGACTCTGGTGTCTTCTTTTAGAGCTTGCACCATCCCATTAGGACAAGTTTCTCTTAAAACTAAATTCACTTAGAATAATGTGTGCACTCTTGATTTCTCAAGGACTCTGCTGGCCTCTGCAGATGTCAGTATATCCTCACTAATGCTGGGTGAACACTGTGTTTCCTTTAAAACCTGCATAACTGTGACAAACTACATGCTATTTGACATGGAATCACAAAATACTTATCTCTGTGTGTATGTATGTGTCAGTGATCTACTGTATAGGGTTTTACCTTTGGAATGAGGAGACACAGTGGGCAGGCCTCACACTTGGGCTCTTTCTACCAGGGACAGCAGTTCAGCTGCTAAGTGTGAAATGGTACTATGATGATGGTGATGACAGGCGATGTTACCTCTCTGTTATACACATACTGCACTTGGGCATCTTCAAAAGGTAAGATCTTTTCATTGTCAGATATGATGTGCAATACATAGATACATTTACAAATGCAGAATGTATTGTTAGGATGCAATAATTTGTAGTTTCTGTTAAAGTATAGAGGAAAAAAAATTATTCACATAGGGTAATGTATTCACATTACTCTATGTGAATACTCTAGGTTCATTGAAACCTTATTGAGTAGATTACATTTTATGCCTGCTCTGGTTTTTGTCTCCATCTTCTGGCAGGTTATGGGACTGCATGAGGTCTGTGCTGCGCATGCAGGGCTCAGTGGCTGATCTGGGAGCTGCTGTCATGCAGCAAGCAGATGTTGCTGCCCTTTGGCTGCTGGAAGCCCTTCTGCTTACGCTGCCTCAGACCCTTTTGCAGGCGTATGTCGTGGTGTCTACCGATGTGGGCATCACGTCACCAGGTAAATTTACCTTCAGTTGAATTATGGGTTCTATGCGAGGTTTGTGTCACTTTTTGTATAGCATATATATAACATATATTTTTTTATGCTTTTCCTTTGTTTTACCCACAGTGGCCTATTGTTGTGGTTTGTGTGTACTGTCTATTGCGTGGGCCCTGGTGCTGTACAGTCGAGCGTGCTGTTTGATACGACCGGGCCACCTGGCCATGCCTCCAGCTGCCCTGCTGTGCCAGCTGGTGTGGAGGGCATGCATGCTGGGTGTCAGGGTGACCTGCCTCACATTCTTTGCCAGGGTTTTTAATTGGTGGGTTTGTGGAGTAGCAGGTGAGCACTGAGAAGCAAGTTTTGTCTTGCTAAGACACTTGAAAGCTGGAGAAAGTGTGCAGTGAAATAATATTAAACTATTACATTATATTAAAAAAGGTACAGGAGACTCAACTAGTGCACATACAGATTTCCATGTCTTTTATTACTTTGAGTTAAAAAAAAAAAGTTTCCTATTAAGTAACATTTAACCAATGAGTTATGTAATTATCCTCAGAGCGCTATGACATGTCCTCTTGGTCCAGTTTTCTATTTCTCCTCTGCATCAGTGTGGCACACTCTATATGGATCCTCTGTTGCACTTATACCTTCTATTCTATTTTTATGTTAACCTTCAGGTTTTCACTGGCTCACGGCCTCCTTTTGGCTGATATCACAGCAACCAGACATCTGCACTGGCCCCTGGTGTTGGCGTGCTTTTAATGGCGTCATGGGTCTCGTCCACGTCTTCCTCTTCCTCAACGTCAAAGATGGACCCTCGCGCTTCCGCATGGCCAGTTTTTATGCAGTATGGCATGACTTAAAGTTATTATTCTTCAACTTATTTTTTTTCTGTATTTGGTCCTGGTCCCTGTTTTCATTACATTGTTTTGTGCAGCTTTGTCTCATCTGCTTACTCACAGGGCAGCCGGGACAAACACAGATATAGATACATAAGTTTGCAATGTCATCCTCACCTCTGTGTGCTAAGCTTACAGTGACGTAAAGCTGTCTACAGATGACTGATAGTCTGACCTTCTCTCCTTCTTTAGTTTATGCTTGTAGAGAATGCCACTCTGTTGCTGGCCGCCTCTGACTTCCTGAGCGAAGCATCATGGGACAACATGACCCTTCCCACCACTGTGCTGTGCAGCTTTCTCCTCGGTGAGTCATTTGTTTAGAGTTTGTATCTGCTGTTTGTATTGGAGCATTACTCATCATTAGACTAATGTCACACTGTTTAATAGTTTCAGTCATATCTAAGTGATAAATCCCTGCGTGTTTATTCACAAATTCTTAAAGGTATTATTGCATGACAAACATAGCTACTGATATGCTGCATGGCTGCCTTCCTTACAAAGCTCTTATGTTAATAACCAAACAAGTAACAGTGGGGGTCATAGGATACCAAAAAAGAAGTGAAGTCAGAAGGTAAATACACTTGAATTACTTGTGTGTGAGGTCGATATCCGTCATCAGAATTAATGTAGTTAAAGCCAGGGTGGCTGTCCTGTTCTCTGCTGCAGCCTTCCTTTGTGATTCAGACTATATAATTGGCTAATTGCTTGTGACAGGTGAGCCAAAACATACTTAGGTCATTAAAATCAATATTTCCTGTCCCTTTGCTTCGTAGGTGCTACCTCTCTTGTCCTATACTACCGGTTCCTTCACCCTAAGTCCACAGAGATCTCCCAGGGAACAAACCACAACCACATGGGCAGCACATGCATAGAACAAGGGGAGTCCTCTTTCTCTCTTGGGGACAAAAGTTTGCCAGCTCATTCTATTCAAAACCATGGCAGCTTCTCCCTCTCAGGTGTTGCTGGTTCTCTGCTGGAGCACCCAGGCAACTGTGGGGGCAGGCCTAACAGCTCCTGTCCATGCTACCACCACCACTGGCTCTTGATCCGCCTGGCTCTTAAAACAGGAGATCTTGGTAAAATCAACAGGGCGTATGGGGCTGGGGGAGCAGCAGCCATACTAGACATGGAGGAGTACAACCAAGAGTTTAAAAGTAACGAGGGAATCACAATTACAGCTGGAGGAAGCTGTGAGGGTGTCTCCACCTCTGAGTCTCAGGGGAAGGGTCTGGCACCCCTCTCGGACTGCAAAGATGAGTTCCAGAGTGTAAGCGAACCTACATCGACTGAACAACCAGAAGAAGATGACAGTCTGGAGATGGAGAGCCCGATGGAGTCGCCCACATCGGATTTTAAACGCAGCTCACCAGAGGGTAAGTCTGTGTTTGGAGACAGTCCAGAGCCCTATTTCTGTCCTACAGAATCAAGTTCAACTTTATACTTCAGCGCTGATCCCCAATCTCCAAGCAGCGCCAGTAACCCTCGTTTGGACCGGGACATTGGGGCTCTGGAACAAGGCGTTCGTCTCAACTCAATCCCTAGTGATCCAGCTCTTCACAGAGATGTCCGTGGACTCATGGGCCGGGTTGGACCACGCTGCATTTCCACTCCAAAATTGGACTCAGGAGTGTTGGACTCCCCTTCCAGTGTCCCTCATCTTAAAGGTCCAAGAAAGCAGCTCATAATGTCCCGAAGAAATGAAGATGATAACTTCTAGCTTACTCGTGACAGAATCAGGGAACAAGTAAAAACTTAACCAACATTAAAGGAGTACACCAGCTTTTTAAGAGGCTGCTTTTTCATCAGCTCAGCATTGTAGAATTAGAAAGCTGGCAGTAATTTCTCCGTTTGTCTATACATATATATTTAGTACACTGTGGGGCGTATGCAACAATTGTGGAATAATCCTTTCAAAGCATAAATAATTTTCTAAAAGCATTCCTTTGCCCAAAAGCTGGACACACAGAGTAAAGCCTTCACTAGAGCTCATTTTCCAAAAGGGTTGTGTGTGGAGCTCAGACACACCTTCTGCCTGATGTTCAGCTGGCATTTTCATTCTTTTGGTAACAGTGAACTTAAGCCTCAAGAATAATAACAATTATACTGTGCAACAAAACGAACACTGGTCCTGCAAGACTGAAACTACGTAATAAGAAAGTAGGCATTAGTTGTATCAATAAACATCATCAAGTATGTAGATGCTTTATGATCTTAAAAAGGGGATGATCACTTTAATACACACTAAAACTGCTGGCACTCATATCAGTTGCCAGCAGCCACGACAATAGAGAAATTATTCCTGTAGCTTACAATAGCCGGAGTGTCTGACCTCTGAATCATAACCATCTCAAGTGTAAACCAGAGCTTTTTGAATTCTTAAAAGCACAAATATCTTCTGTATCATATGTCTATTGCTGTGATGCTGTGATTTTTTTTTTTTTTTTTTTTTTTTTTTTTTTTTTTTTTTTTGTATGTGATCTAATAC
>VUQS01007024.1:7326-26565 GCA_015108495.1 Heterochromis multidens
CCCCCCCCCCCCAAAAAAAAAAAAAACCAAAAAAAAAAAAACATAGCTTCCACCGCTTTGGCTGAGTGGAGGGATTTCATTTACTCTCCACCAGAGGGCGCCTTTACTTCACAGCTCCCTTGCTGAAGACACTATTCATCCTCGTGTATGATGTGTTTTGGTATTTGGTGTGTCTTAATTAATACATTCCTATCTTCTTTAATTTTCATTTTTAGTTCTATGGTCTAATTTAAATAGAAAAAGATGTTTGAAAAAAAAAATTTGCCAAAATTCAAAAGGAAAAACAAAAATGTATGATCACATCCTCTCTGTCCTCTGATATTAGAGCATTCTGTCCTAAGAGGATTGACTCAGTTTGAAATCAGTTTTTATGAAATCCTAATAATATGTAGACTTACAATATTTTTCTCTGTTGTTATAGTAACAGGTATTGATGATTGTTTAATCTCTGTTAGATGTCCATCTTTGGAAGTGGAGATTTATTCAACATCCAGCTATTTAATTCCATTATGGACAATAGATTCAACTGAAAATTTAAATCAAATACACGTTCCCTGAAGCACATATCCTTTCATTTGAAAGTTGAACTACTACATTTTCCACCATTATGAAAAAATGTATTCTGATAAGTTTATGTCTCATGGTCTTTGTCAGTTCACAAAATGTTAAAAAAAAAGAAAAAGTAAATATTTGAAGCCTTTGCCAGGGGAAACCAAAACAAGATCTGTTAGGCAAGATCCTGGAAACAGAGAGGCCATATACCTTACATATAGAGTACTGTGCAAAAGTCTTAAACCACCCCTCACGTCTTTATATTTTGCTAAAATAATGGGAATTTGGTGCAGCGATTTACTGAAACATGTGCAAACATACATGGAAATACAGTATATAAGGTAAAAACAGAGTGTATACAGAGCTGGAAAGTCAATATTTGATATGACCACCTTTATTCTACAACACATCCTGAACTCTCTTAGGCAAGCTTTCTTGTAATTTCTTTCAGTAGTCTTGAGGAATAGTTTTAGATAGAGACCCTTTATGATAGGGCTTCTGTGAGCAATAGATCAACAGAGGTGCCAGGTTTATCTCTTAGGTCCTGTGTCAGGTCTTTGCTGGATTTTTTCCAGGACATTCTTAAAGACATGACTTTCAGATGTTGTTCATCTTCTGCAGTTTTTTACGCCTGCCACTTCTCCACTTGTCAAGTTTCCTCAATTTGTTTAAGGACACACTGCACACCATCCTGACATGACAAGTTTTTGGCCAATTGCTCTTTGGAAATCACCTTGTTGGTGCAAAAATTGCTATTTTATGCTCATCAAATTGTGATATCTTTGACAATTTTGGAGATTCAACTAAAGAAATGGGAACAAATTCTGTGTTTGTTTCTAGCAGCCTGTTGCAAAAGTGCCTAGAGATATAATTTAAAATGTGTTCTTTGTTAATTTGTCTGGTATGTGTAACCATAACACTGGTTCATCCCTTGAGTTAGGTGCCTTGTTTACGCTTGAATGATTCATAGGTTAGTGTTACGAGGCTTAACAAACAAAAAATTCCTCTGAAAATGTTCCAGTACAAGGACTGGACTGAAAATTAGAAAAAAGCAGCCAATGTTAGGGAAAAAAAAAAGCCTGGAGAACTATTGCTCAAGATCACTTTTCAAAAAGTGCATCTTCTTGGAAGCAAAGTATAAAGAAATAAGGGTTGGTTTGAGACTTTTGCACAGTACTGTACTTGTAGTAATTTGTCTATTAAAAGGTCAAATGAAACAAGCTGATCTAACAAATCTCGGTACCTAATTAAAGCCTATATGGCATACCTGGCACTCACTGTTATGCTTGGTCTGGAACTTGATCTCTTCCTCCATTTGAGTAAGAAGTTAGACTGAGTTATTGTGTACCAGTGATGTTTAAAATAAGGCCAGTCAATGAGTTTGTTTGTGAGTGTTTTAACACCAAGGTTGTCATGAAGATATGAATCTAGTTTTAAGTTTTCTTTAGTTGGTCCTTTGTTCAGTCAAGCAGACTTGGCTAGCACATGCCACTAATTCACTTTTTCACTAATTCACTAATTAAACGAATTCTGCCATAATTCCAGCAATGTCTTAATCAGCTGTCTTTTATTATGAAATAAAGTAATATAGTAACTCTTAGAGAGAGGAACAGAGTAAGATGACGATCCCCTTTCAAGGTATAATAAAGTTTTAACACTGTTATGTAAACAGTATAATACTTCAAACAGTGTAGTATACTGGAGAAAAAATACAGTTAACATATGCTGACATTTCAGATTTTCAGATTTTCCAAAATGTGCTAGAAAGACCTGATTACTGATTAATATTTACTTTTGTTAATTTACTTTTTTATTTAGTTAAATTCATATGTGCAAGAGTAGATGTATTGAAAGGGAAAGGGTGGTTGTTGAGGTTGCATGTATGAGTGTAAATCTATGTGCCACAATACTGGCTTTGGCAAGACTGAGAGCATTATAATGCATAAACAATGGGCTATATCAAGCTACTGCACTGACAATCATTGTTACAAGCTGAGGAAAAAGCAAACAACACTGAAGACAGAGGTTATGTAATAAAATATATTTTACTTTCTGCACAGATTCAAAGTCAACACAGTCTTTGTGATTTAAAGAATTCATGATAGTAGTAAAAACTTTCAACAGTGTATACATACATGGCACAGAATGAATGTGGATACTGCAAATTGTTTGATCAATTCAAAGCAGCCTTCCAAATGCATTAAAAACAATATGGTGTGTGTTTGAATGTACAGCGCTTCCTGTAATTTTCTGTGTTGTCACTGGATGGAGCCAAAGGAGAAGATAGATTAAGGATCATCCTCATCTTGTCATCTGCCATGTCAATCCAAAATGGCTTTAGCTTGCAGAAAAAGCTGACAAGAAAAAATATGACAGCTAGCAAAACTAATGAGAAGGAGTATATGCTGCATAGGCTATATTAAAGGGAGAGATTGAAGTTTCTTTGCACTAGGTTACCTCAAAAGAAAAAGTAAACTTCCCATCACTGGATCAGTGGAAGACTCAGGCTGCCTGAAGACAAAGAGGTGAAAAAATAAAGAGCACCTGATACCTTCATTGGAGCCTCACCAGCAAAAAATCAGTAATGGATGTTTGATAAAAAAGATTACATTCCCAGTTAAAAATTTTAAGGTGATTTAAAATACACAGGAAACAAAAGCTGTGTATTTAAAATGATTTACATTACAGCTTTTGTGACAATTAATATCCCTGGATTTTTAAGTTGGACTGTGCATTCTTTTAATTTCCTATGCAAACAATCTCCCCTCTCTCCCCTTGCTTCTGAAACTTTATATTTAACCTTTGATTGAAGCACTACCTCTAGCTCCATTTTGCAAATGTCTTCATATTTTCTTCAGCACCTGTCTCTTTTAGGTCTTTAATCACAGAGTAACCCATTACAAATCTCCCTTTCTGCAAATGCAAGTTAGCAGAAGCTAAAAAGTTTTAGAACCAGTTTGAAAAGCTTGCAAGAGAGCAGTATCTCCTTCTTTTCACTGGATATGCATGCTTTGTCAAAAGGATACTCTGTCATGTTTGAATGATTCCTAGACCCAAATGCAGACTCATAAGATGGAACTAATAAACAAAGAAATGAACCTTTATTTAAGTGTAGCAGAAAGTCCAAGTGGAAGAACAAAAAAAACAAAGTCCATAAATCCAAGATAAGTGAGAGAAGGCAACAGAGGGCTACAGAGAATAAACAGTGGACAACAGTACGAAGAACTAAGGCAAACTGAAGCCAGACACAAGAGGTAGGGATATGGGAAATACCAGGGTAATGAGACACTGCTGAAACTAATCCAAGACGAAACAGGGGAAGCAAAACTGGAAACAAGACACAAGAGACTGAAGCTACCAAAATAAAACAGGAAGTAACAAAATGAGGGAACACCTAACACAGAAACGGAGACTAAACAACAGACACATGGAACACAGGAAGGCAGGAAAACTGAAAATCAGTGAATAAACTATAAACAAAAACTATAATTACTGATTACAAAAGGAGCCATAACTGAAGCTAAGAAAACCTGAGAAAAGGATCATGGAAAACAAAACATGAACGATGAACAAACTATGCAGAAAACATACAATAATAAACAAAACTAAAACAGCCAACTCAAAATGCTGGATCAAAGACAACAAGGCCAAACCACAATGGGTGTTGCAATGATTTTGCCACAGTGGAAAAATACTGTTTCTACAACATCTCACACAGATCCAAAAGGAATTTGTCCCTTACACAAAAGAGCTCCTGCAAGATGATGGATAAGTTTTTTCAGAGAATCTGAAATCAATGAAATTATTTCTTCTAAACAGAATTTGATTAATTTGGATTTGGAAAGTCTGTTACAGCTGCATGATTAGTTTATCTGAGGCCATTCATGTGTGCTGGGAGCCAACAGAAAGTCAGTCAGTTCAGTTTTGGTTGCACATGCCCTAAATGAGCACTAATGTGCATGCTCATGGGCCCAAAAACTTGGAAGCGGATGTGGGTATCTCATGGAGGACCTTTGGTATATGCACCAATGAGCAGCTTTCATTCAAATGAATGAGGCACCATCCTGAGCCAATATCCAGTTTTCTATGAAATAGCCACTGGTGCACACTATTCCTCATTTCCTCAGCTCACCCATTACAGCCCCATTCTTTATTCAGAGTAACTTTATCATGTTTTCTTTGTTGTGTGTGTACTTACAGAACAACATCACATTTCATTCAATAAAATAACACCAGTAGGGGGACTTCTGCTACTGCAAGACTATTCAAATTGTTACATACTAAGATACCCTATCCATATGGGTACTTGGGTACATTTTTTCTTCTTTGTGTGGGTGCCTTGGAGGGCATTGCATCGTGTTAATCATGAGAGTCACAACAAGCTTCTCCTTCATCTTCTTTGTTACCATGTCTTGTGACAGTGAGAGCTACAGCAGAGAAAAGTTGGCAACACTTCCATGATGTCTATTTCAGACAATAAAAGATTTCTAGTGAAGTCTATTGAAACTCTAAAGGGGTACAGAATTTGTTAAAACGTGAGGCCAAGGGGTCCTAACCTCAGTATCTGATGAGTTGAGAGTGAGGATGTCTTCTGTGGGAAAAGTGCAAACCAAAATAACACTACAACAGGAGGCACATCAAATGAAGTCTGGAAAATAAAAACACACAGTTCTTTAAAGGGCAATCCCTTGAGATCTGTTTTTCAGGAAGACACAAAATTTTAAATAACCCGTTGGCCTAGGGTTGCTGAAGATCATCAAAACAAAAGTCTGCTTTGCAGTCTAAACAAAATTCTATGTAAAATACACAAACTATACAATACACAACACACAATTTTTTGATGAAATGTACATGATTTCAAAAATGAGACATAAAGTGATGTGATTCTGTTAACTCTTCTGAGTCATGTTATTTTACTGTCTGAGTTTCATAACATTAAATGACTAGAGATGAGCGGGGATTGTAAATGTGTGAATAAATAAAATATAAATAAAAAATACCTTAACCAGCACTAGTTGTGTCTAATACTAATACTTTACTAATAATATATTTCACAGGCTTGGCCAGAAAACAAAAAATGACTTATAACTATCGGGGGATTTTCTCATAGCTTGTGGGGAAAATGTTTTCTGAACTACTTACAAGCAGCAACTGTTTTCCTGCTGTTTTTTTTTTTTTTTTTTAATTAACTCAACCATCTGTTCTTTTATTTCTTCTGTGTTTGACAGCAGAGGATGCAAGCTGTTGCACAGAATGCCAACTATAAAATCTATTCTTAAAAAAGAAGGGTGCCATATGGGCACCCTTTAATTTCACTGAGGCGACCCCACCAGTCTGCTCGGGCGCTGCTCAGACGTTGCATACGCCCCTGCAGAGCAGAGCTGTGAGAGCCCCCGTCTCCTCCTCCAGTGGCACTGTGCTGTAAATGGCCTACTGCAGCTACAGCTACAAGTCGTGGAGGTAAGAATGACACCGGCGCTCCCCTACATCAAGACAACTTGAGCGTAAGGACGGATTTGTTTCATTAATTTCTTCAAAAATACCAAAAATGATCGCTGCATCTTTACGGACACGGTTAGTCGTGGGTGTTTTTTCGTTCATTGCAATGTGGGGATTTGCGCTCTCCATCACTCGGTACTCTATTCCGGAGGAAATGGAAGAGGGTTCCTTTGTTGCTAATCTGGCCACAGATTTGGGTCTGGATGTTCGTAGTTTGGAGGAGCGCAAAGCAAAACTCGATGTCATTCACAGTAAAAATTATCTTGACATCAACAAAGACACGGGGGAGCTGGTAATCCGCGAAAAGATAGACCGGGAAAGCATATGCATGACTAAAACAACCTCATGTTTTCTAAAAATGGATGTCATACTTTCAAATCCGGTTCGCATTTTTAACATCGAGCTGGAAATTATGGACATCAATGACAACGCGCCGGTGTTTCGCAGAAAGACAATGCACTTAGATATTTCGGAGGCAACCCCTCCCGGTGAGAGATTCTCATTGACAAATGCTGTGGATGCGGATGTGGGAACGAATTCAATCAAGACCTACTATCTCAGTGAGAGCAAATACTTCATCATCGACATCCAGACCGGCAGCGATGGCTCCAAATATGTCGATTTAGTGCTCAGTGGTAATTTGGACAGAGAGGAGCATGCTGTTCATGATTTAATTTTAACCGCTGTGGATGGAGGTGTGCCTCCTCGCTCCGGCACAGCCAGCATCATTATTAACGTCCTGGATATCAACGACAACGCCCCCATGTTCAGTCAGCCGGTATACGCAGTCAACGTCCCAGAGAACTCGGCAGCAGGAACAGTAGTCATGACCTTAAATGCTACAGACTTGGACGAAGGGACAAACGCCCAGTTGGTATATTCATATACACTGTACACATCGGAGAAGACACAAGAGCTGTTCTCACTTGATCCAAATTCAGGTGAGATCAAGGTGAAGGGGGTGATCGATTACGAAGAGAGTCAAAGTTTTGAGATGCACGTACAGGCTCAGGACAGAGGGACGAATCCTCTGTCCGGACACTGTAAAGTCACAGTGTTTGTGACAGATCTGAATGATAATTACCCTGAAGTGACCATCAAGTCTCTGAAAAGTGCGCTGACCGAGGATGTCTCTGTAGGGACGCTGATTGCAGTGGTCAGTGTCAGCGACAGGGACTCTGGAGCCAACGGGGAAGTGGAGCTCTCTTTGAATAGGCAAGAAACGTTACCATTCCTCTTAAACAAGTCCTCAGAGGGTTACTTTGAAATGCTAGTGTCAAAGCCACTGGACAGAGAGGTAATAAGCAAATATGACATCATACTGAGAGTGACAGACAAAGGTGTGCCACCCTTATCTGAAAATGAAACCATCACTTTAGAGATCCTGGATATCAATGACAATGCACCCACATTCTCCCAGTCCTTCTACACAATCCATGTTATGGAGAATAATCCACCAGGGGCATTATTGACATCTCTCAGTGCATTTGACCCAGATCTGAATGAGAACCAGTACTTGGTTTATTTTATAATGGAGAAAGAAATTGTTAATATGTCTATGTCGATGTTGTTTTCTATCAATCCTGAGAACGGTGATCTGTATGCCCTGAAGACCTTTGATTATGAGAGAGAAAGGGACTTCCTTTTCCACATTGAGGCAAGAGACTCTGGTGTTCCCCCACTGAGCAGCAATTGTACCGTGCATATCATTATTCTGGACCAAAATGACAACACCCCTCTCATAGTGTCACCTTGGCGGGCACAGGGCTCTGTTGTAGAGGAGGTGATACCGAGGTCGACTGATAAGGGACACTTGGTGGCCAAAGTAATCGCCATTGATGCAGACTCTGAGCAGAACTCCAGGGTCACGTATCAGCTACTTCAGATCAGTGACTCAACTCTCTTCAGCCTGGATCAGTACAATGGCGAGATCCGGACAACAAGGATGTTCAGTTACAGAGACCCAAGACAACAGAGGCTGGTAATTGTTGCCAAAGACAATGGTCAGCCTGCTCTTTCTGCCACTGTCACTATCAAGATATCAACAGTGGAACATGCCATGTCCTTTTCAGAGACTACAGAGCTACCACTAGACTATGACGTCTTCACTGACCTAAACCTCTACTTAGTAATCGGTTTAGGAGCCGTGTCCTTTCTGCTACTGATAACCATCTTGGTTATTATTGTGCTGAAGTGTCAAAAACCAAAGCCAAAGGCCATCAAGATCCCTCCAGGTAATAGAAATAGTGTGATCAGCAGGAACAGCGTGATCAGCCAGAGAAGCTCCACTATTGCAGATTCCACCCTGATCTCCAGCGATGCCTACTGGTACAGCTTGTTTCTCGCAGAGACCAGGAAGGGCAAAGTGGTCGTGAGACAGCCCATAATTCCCAAAGGAGCTGGGTATTTTGTTTCCAGTATACCCAGAAGCATAGGGCCAAGTGAGACCACAGATTCCAGAGCATCAACACTGGAGGTATGTTTAAATGGTGGATGGGTTTGGTAAACAGGCACAGGGTTATTTTGAAATAACCCTAAGCTTTTGATGGAGCTGACTTCCTGTAGTATAAAAAGTGCTCACATATAGTTTTTTCCTCTGAAGAGCAGAGGAATTTTTACATTTTTTTTTGTAATACTCCTCTAACATTAGCAGGTACAAATACAAGATAATACATTGCGTGTTCAATACTACACTGACAATTTTCCCAGTATCAACATTTCATATTTCTGGTAAATATTTTATTAAAAATGTTTAACATACCCAAGTTTTGGATGAACTAGTAAGAAGTTTTTCTTAAGTTGAAGTTTTCTTCAGCCTGATGTTTTATCTCCCCTGTGGTGGAAGCTTATTTAAGTCCCGCATTTAAGTATAAATCAGAAATACTATACTTAAATGCTTTCATACTTTGTACTTACACTCTACTACATTTCAGAAGGAAATATTGTAGGTTTTGCACAACTAAAATTGTCTGACAGCTTTACAGCTTTAGTTATAAGCTATGGGGTGAAGATTTTAACCATTCTTGGGACCCCCTGAAGGAAGCCAACCCCTAGGTTAGGTTATTGAACTGTATCTAAATCTCTTAATATGACATACAATACATAATGCAACATGGTTTCAACTGGCTCCACTTCAACAATGAAACCCAACACTGGTCAGTATTAAAGATGTAATAATGTGGTCTTATATTTTCAGTGTGTTTAATGTTTATGGAGCATTTTGAATGCTCTATGTTAATTTGGCATATTTAGTAAGTGTAAGATTGGTACTTTTACTTGGGCAAGGGATCTTAGTACTTCTTCCACTGCTGTGACTCTCACTTGTACTTTGAAATGCATTCAGGGTGACACCACTGACTGAAAAATCAAAGCGCTTTCTATTATTTAGTTTGGGTCTGTGTCGTGAGTCTGATGGGCTACTTTTATCTGCAGTCTGAAATCTGATATAAATTGAAAAAAACAAGAGTGGGGCTAAAGTTTTATTGAGAATGGATGAATTTTATAATCACTGTAAGTTATTTCATTGACATTAATTAAGTGAAATGTATAATGGACACCAATGCACTCATTTTCAAAATTTTTGGAGATAAGTTACAACTAAGAAGGCGGCTGTGCTGTTTTTTTATCATGTGTATATTTCTAGAGCAAAGTATCAATGCTGCTATTGCATAATTAGGCTAAACAAGCCCACCCCATCACCCCCCACAAAAAATTGCCACTTTTTGATGTCTTATGTAGTATGTAGGTCATGTACTGCAGATGCATAGCACAGAATCATAGCATAACTTGTAGGTGCAAGAGGGGGAGTACTACAAAGAAGATCAGACGTGGGAGGGTTCTCTTCAAGGACAAGTGAGATGCCTTATGAATGTCTAGCAGTGTTCTGGCACACTGTAGACTATCAACAATGCATGGATGCTAAAAATGATCCAGATGTTTTGGGGGGTTTTTTTATGTTTATACAGCTGGACCTGCAGAGTAAACTGAATCAAGTGATCCACTGAATGATTAGACAACATGAATATGCATGTTGTATGTGGGCATATGGAGGGAAAGAGACAAACACCCATGTATGATGTGGATGTATTGTGAGTGTGAGTTTGAGTGTCTGCATTACCACTGAATTTGTCTCTTTTTTTCTATTCTTAAGTACTCAAAATGAAAGGAAGTCCATTCTACAACTGGAGGTATGCTGGTTGCTAACTACATCTGTAGAGCCACTATAATAGTGTAGACATTTTCTATCCCTTTCTATTTGGTATTCATGTTTTGTTTGGCTCAAAAATTTGGATTTTATACAATATCACATTTTCTGATGCAATTTTTTTTTGCTATAAACCTTTTCCAAGATATTTTACTATTAAATAGAGCAGGTTACACAATCCCACAAAATATAACACTCCGCTCTAATTCACTGCCACTGTGAGCACTAAAATCTAAATTGGCTGGTCTCTGAAGTGAGAAAACCTTATATCAGCTTATACTGAGAGACGAGATTAGAATAACATTGGCTGCTTGTCAGATTTGTGTTGTGCACATCTGGCTAGCTTGGTAGAGATTTGGGGCAAAATGATGGTTCACACAGGAAAAAAGGATTAAGGAATGAATTGCCCTGAATGGATTCTCACCATACCTGAGAGCAGTGACTGTATAAACTCAGATCTCTGTGTGGGAAATGCATTATAGCCTATTCTTTTTTCCCCTGTGTCAAAAACAAACCTTAGATAGTTGTAACATTGGCACACCAAAATACCAAATAGCACATTGTGATGCTTGCTTGTGCATGCTTTAGTCACACCTTCTGTTTCGCTTATTTTAGTTAATGACTTTGTCATATTTCATTGCAGTCATGTATGTTAGTCTAACCTTTAAAAAAAAAATAAAAAATTTATGGATACTGATTTAAAAAAAATAAAAAAGTAGACCTAATTATGAGCAAGTTAGTGGTTTATCCTTAAATTTTAAATGTCCCTAATGTCTATTGACATGTCGATGATGGTGGCAGTAACCAGTCACGATCCACTGTTGCATGAGTGAGGACTTTCTGTAAGTTTGTATGAAGGCTTACTTCCTGTGTTGGCTAATTCCATGTTCTTTCTCTCAGCAGGGGCCCAGAAGAGAACTGCCATGATATAATCATCTCTTCATGGAAGTCTCTGGCTGAAAATCTTCCCTGTGACTCACAAAGAAGATGTTAAAAAAAAACAAAAAAAAAACCCTCCACTAGTCCCTCTGCTCCAGCTGTTCTTTCTCTCTAGTTCCCCCATTGACCACTAACCACCTCAGCCTTCTAGCTTCATTAATCTTTTAAGCATGAATCTGCATGATTCTACAACTAAGTATTCAGACAACAATTTGAAATAATTTCTGGCAGGATATGTGGACATTACTAAAGAGACCTCATGTTATAAATCATTCCCTCCATAATGCTCTGAAACTTTTAAATGGACAATTTTGCCTTTTTCTCCAGGGTTTAAGCTGAGTGTTGTAGTTGTAGAAACCTTCAGTACATTGCAGTATTTCTAAGTTCAAGTCATGCAGCATTTTATTTAAGCAAGAGTTCAAAATATGCCTAATCTTAAATATACACGTGAATCAGGGTAAATATGCTTCTTCCACAAATCTGATAAAACATAACTGTAGCTGGTTATGTCACTGATTCAGGCCTTGCACTTGGTTTTTGTCTTGTTTCTTTCTCAGTTTTTAATAAAACATTTCTACTGTATTATGGGTCTTGCTGTTTAGTAAGACTCATATACTCTTAGTTAAGTGGTTTTCACACATGCACTCCAGAAAATGTTGGGAGAATTAGGTAAGGACATTGTCTACAATTGCCCTTTCCACATGTAGCACACAAAAGGGAATAGTCAGTGTCAGATGCGTTCTCATTATTGGAGATACTTAGTGTGGTTTAGGCGAGGGTGCTGCCTTGGTAGAGTGTGCAGAAAGCAGACTTGTTGTGAATTCACTGGGCAATTACCTGCTCTATTCTCAAATGGGTGCAAGCAGATATTGCATGGTCTTTTTACTAGAGAGCTGGCAGGGTAAAGACTGTTAAAAGTCCAGTAAGACATTTGCTTTCTCAAATAGAGCTCTGCTGGGTAACGTTAAGAAAAGCTCAGGGCTGCAGTGCAAGTGTGAAAACAACTATAGTAACTTTCTAAGAAAAAGAGCAAAAAAAAAAGTAAGTTATTCAATTTTAGATTTTTTAACCAATATTTGTTGTGCTCAAGAAGTTCTGAATGTGTCAAAGTGACGAAAAAGAATGAAAGACAAGAAAACTAAAAAAAAGTACACATTGTAGGTGATGCATTATTTCTCTTTTTATTTGATTGTAGATACAGTAGTTCTATGGAAACGATAATGAGATCACAAGAGTTAACTAACACCTGATCTACATTTTATACTTGACCTGTCCAGGAGATATGAATTACACTAAAATATTGAACTTCCTCAACCATTATCATACAATCTAGTTTGAGCCTGTCTCCTTTTGTTGGGCCAATTGAGGAGGTCTGGAGGATGTGTGTCCTCAGACCTTTTTTTGTTTTCTGGGTTTTTTTTGTTTTGTTTTTTTTAACTGAGGTAATAATAAATTGGAGTGAGGCCAGAGTGGTGGACATGTGAAACACTCAATGAACCATGTTTTTTAAAACACAATCAAATGTCAATTTTACTGTCTGTGAGAAGATTTGCTTATCACAAGCAATCATCTCCCCAGTCTCATTTCCCTTAAAGTTGACAAGTCAAATATTAACTGTGTTCACTCATTGCACAAAGTGCAAATGGATTAATTGGGGAAAAAAATGCATTTAAAGTAAGAATATGAAAAAAAGGAATAATATAGAGCAAGTATATCCAAATGTATTTATCTTTGCCAGGGTACAAAGGGATATCAGGTACAGGCAAGGAATTTATGAATATTACTGTTTTTATATATTTTTTGGTAGTAACTTTTAATGCTGCTTTTGTGAGCTTCTTTAAGGGCATTTTGTGTTGCATATTTGTAGTTTAGTGTTGTTTTGATGGTGTACGTATTAATATATAAATAATAAAACTAGAATATTTCTCTTGACCTCAAAAGTAGCGCTGTTGCACTACTAATAAGCCCAGGACTTTCATGACTCAGAAACAAGGAGCTTATTAACACCACTTAATAGGGTGCTAATTGATCAAATGTAACTGCATGAGGTAAAAGTACTGGATTATGAGAAGAAGAGTGTAGTTTTAATTATAGTTACAATATTAAAGTGCAGACTCTGCAAGTCCAAAAATCTGATAAACCCATACATTGTGCATGAAAAGCACTAAGCAGATGACAGCACTTTGAATTTGAATCTAAATGTGATCGCAGCACTCCCTCAGTAATGCAGTGAAGGTAGAAGATTTCAGGAAGTATCAATCTTCATATTTAGAGTCAGTGAAATTGAACCTCTCTTCCTCTCTCTTATTGTTGCACCAGGCTGCCCAGACATAAACACATCTGTCTGGCTGTCAGTCAGGCTAAAGATGTCACTTAATGAGGGATCTCTCGCTGTGAAGAACATTTTATATGTTTAATTCATGCCTGAACCAATTCGAGCAGTGTTTAAAACAATTTTTTTTTAAAAATTGCACATACGATAAGCTCTTTGTGTGCCTTCTGCATTGTAAAAGATAAATGTGACTGTTGATGAATGAAATAATGGCATTCCATTAGTATTACAAATTACAGTGACTCCCATGATACAGTACCTTGAATTTCTTGTTGGATGGGGCTCAGCCTTTTGGTTTTGGAGCAGGTTTTCAGTTAAAAACAAACAAAGAAAAAAAAAAAACATGCATTTACTGTAAATTGAACTGCTTTATACTTTGTGTTTTTTCTACAGTAGACTTTTTTGATATTTTCTGTATTCACTGTGACTGAATGGCACAGGAGGTGCTTGTGCTCAGTATTGTAAAAGTGAGTAATTCTCATGTGTACACAGCTCAGTTTTACTTTTCTTTTTCTCGCTAATTTGCCAGTCAGATTGTACAGTATGCTTCAAGAGTTGCATCAAACATTATCCAGTTCCATCCCACTTAGTGGATCAAAGACAGTATGGGTGAGAATGGTCTTGCTTTGTTTTCAAGTCTAGTCAATTGTCAGATTTTGATGTTGCTTATTTGGCTTAAATGTTCTGCCTGATCATGCTAGTTTGAATAAAGCTTTTTAATCTGTCTTGCTGCTGTGTCTCTAATGAAGAATGAAGCTGAAATTATCAAAAGTGACTTCTTGAATGTGATGTTCTCTCTTCCCCCTCTTCCTTGCTCTCTCAAATTCCCTCACATACACACATTTTGACCCAGTTTCTCTTTATAACGCTCTGTACTAATTCTTGGAAATTGAAAACTAAATAAAGGAGATGCGCCTGCAGTTCAAATCACAGAAGCAGACAAATAATAGCTTTGTCAGGATTAGTAAAAGCCATGAGCCAAATTGCAGTAGTCTGCTCTTCACTGTGGCCACACAGAGCTTTCAGTCTGTAGTCCTACGGCAGACTCGTGTATGAGAGTCCTGTAAATATGCAGGACTAGCTGTTGCCACTATCATCAATAGCAGCAAGTTTGCCTATGTTTTCTGGCTTAATAATAGTATTTTTACAACAATTTCCATATCTGGACTGATACATCATGCTTTACAGTGTCTTACAGAATAATAATCAGTCTTGCTTTTCAAACAAAAACAATACCCCTATGTAATAATAGATATAATAATAGTATTACAGTAAGTGCAAAACTGAAATATAGTAATCTTCTAAATTTGGATTAGTTCTTTCCTCATAGCTGGGTGGTAAACCAGTCAGTTCAGAAATACAGCACCTTGCAAAACTATACAATACTGTATAGGAGTTCCCACAGTTCTTAAGCAACTTGAGCTTTAAAAGAACCTGAAGTAGGTCAGTGGAAATGAGCAGTGCACCTGTGGCTACATCCTGTGTGCTGAGTGCTGCTGCCACCAGTTCTTCCCTCAGGAGAGCTTTTCAGAACCGCCAGTGTCCATGTTACTGAAATTGTTGTGTAACCCACCAGTGATAAACCAGAACAAGGTACAACTAAGGTACAAAAGTGTACTTTTTATCAAACTGGTTCCTAGAATGTTGAATTGCTTTACAGTATATGTAAGTATTGTACTGTGGAAGGTTATCATAATGTAATTAAAAAATAAACCAAAACCTAAAATATGAAATTAAAAACTAAACAGAATGTAAATATAAATGTAAGAAAGTAGATTTATTATTTTGTGTACAAAAGTAAATATAATTAAAAAAACAAAAATATTTTTAATCTGTTCTAATTAGTTCAAACTTCTTAATGCAGCAAGCATTATTTTGACTGGGTGTCTACATGACTGTGAGCCAACTGCCTGTTGTGTCTTATAATATCTATTCTTAACTTGTCTCTGGCAAACCCCCATAACACCCCAACCCCACCCCCAACATATTATGATTTAAAAAAAAAAATACAGAAATTTTCCAAAAAGACTAAAGTGAAACAATTTCCATCAATAAAAAATAAACTGTCATGAGCAAGTCACTCTGGAAGCCAAAACCTCTAATATCTGTGCTGCAGTATTTAGGCCAGCACTGTCTAGCCACCCAGCTCTGATCTGTTTAGGGATCCACATAGTATCAATGCAATAAAACTGGTGACCTGCCCAGGGTTCTTTATTCAGTGATTCTTGTCCCAACATGACCCTGAACAGAACAGGCAAATATGGAAAATCAAACTAATGTTAGGTGAGGTGCAACAAGAAATTGAATAAGTGTTTCCAGAGTGCACTTACAGAATATACAGTATAGCCATAACAGAAAAGCAGCAGCACTGAAAAAACATACTCCTCTCCACTGTGATGTAGAAGTTTTTGTTTTTCAGATAACTATTTGTGGTCTGTAAGAGGTATGCAATTAAGCACCCCATTATACATCATCACAACTTCTTTTTGCAATGCTGCAGTGCTTCTATATCTAATGTGTGGGCTTCATTATAAATCATTTTAAAATCTGTCTCCCTCATAGTTGAAAAAAAAAAAGCTTTTGTTTGCAGCCAGCTCAGCAGAAAGCAATGTATTGATCCGTTAAGTGTGTTTCATTCCTGAATTCATTGTGTCAGTGTGTTTTACTGTTCAGTACTGAGATACAATATTCAAAATAGAGATTTGGAGAAGCTGCTTAAGCATATTTTTATCAGATTATGTGGAATGGCTCATGTCTAGATTTTGGTCACTTTAAAAGCTAATTTTAGATCAGTTTCAGTGTATGTATTTGCATTAACAAACATTATTCTAAACCTAAAATAATTTTTATGAATTAATGTAATTTTGATTTAGTCTATGTAGTTGTCCACAACATGGCCAATCCCCTACTTAACATTGTGGATGGCAGCAGTCTGGTGCCCTCTGCATTTACTTTTTAGGGTCTGTTTGTTAATATAGCAACCTATATTTATAGAAATTCTGAGATCTACGCTTACCCTACCAGGACACTCAGGCAAACTCAGATAACCTGTACAGAATAATTATGAAGAAACTATATCAATGGGAACAATGGTAAAATGCATGTACTATTAAGACCTATTGTTATTGAAATCTTAGGATCATCCCTTAGCAGGGAATCTCTATTCCAACATAGAACTTCAGTCTATTCTAAATTAGATTTACCTAACTCTCTGACCCATATTTCTTAGAATCAGATAATAAAGATGTCACTCAGATTTGGCAAGAAGCTACTGGGTCAGTTTGTCTTCTGAGGATGAAGAAGAGACATGCTAGACAGCCCAATGCAAAACAGTTGTCACACTTGTCATTGGGATGTGATGTTTAGAAAAAAAAAACATTTTAAATATTTGATTTATTCAGGTCAGCTCAGAGCAGCTTTACCTGCTACACAAGCTTACCCTTGTTGTTTCATTTAAGAACCCATGTTGTTATTAGATTGGCAACACTATTGGTCAAAGTGTCAGACAGCATGTGAGAACTTGACCCATTTATATGCGTGAGTCAGATCAGCAGCAAAGATACCCTGGCTGGAGTCCATGCACAATGGGGTCATGAGTCTTATCACCTAGAGCTTTGGTTTGGACTACAGTTGAAAGAAAACTAAAGAGGTTTCCAGCAAGTATCCAGCAAAGTGTGGCTCAAACAGGAGTCAGAGGGAGGACTGATGTGTCATTTGTTTGATTTTGTGAGGGGTTGCGTGACAAAGATAAAACAGTTATTAGATTATTACAGAAATGGACATGAATAGGCTGTCGCTCTAATTTAGGGAGACACACTGGACAAGACAGGGATACAAATCTGTTACTGCATCTGCAAAATCTAGCATTTAATAAACTAGATCTCCACAGACATCTGTTTTGTTGCTTTTTTATTTCACCAGTAAGTTCTGAAGCAATTTCAGCTGTAAATTAGAGGAAATGTGTTGTATATACTGAATATTATAGATGTAGAAGTGTATACACGAATAACCAACAGGCTTCCCACTCGCAGGGAACCCAGTGATGGAAATAGTGTATGCTGAACTACAGGGTAATTTTATGAAGTACTATGATGGAGTTAAGTGCAGTGTGACTTATACTCCATCTTGAGTGATGCCTGTGGCAGGTTATCTATGTGCATGGTTGCCCTTGCCATGGGGTTACTGCTGCACTCGTTTGTGATGCTTCTGCTGGTTGTTTTAGATGAATGCATACAAGCAGGACTCCATTAAATACTGTGCAATTTGGCAAAATGACCATGTCTGTCTCAGAAGTCACAAAAAGCTTGTGTTAAATTGAATATTCACATGAACAGACACAGACTTTCCCCAGCAGGCAAACTTAAGATCAATTCAAATATATCTGTAATGAAAGGTGTACTCTCACAGTTCTTTCTTTGTTAGTAAGCCTAATGTGCCTAACATGAACCTTTCATTATGATGGAATATAAATAAGCATAGATTTGTGTGAGGACAGTGCATTAAATTTAGCTCACATATTCATCAAATTGTTGTTGCTATGGAAACACAAGTCTTATGCAACAAATGCAAAATGGTTCCTATAACCAGACAGGTGAACAGTAAGGAGCATAGCTGAGTGGAAATGTCTATCCATGACATATAATGCAATTTTGCATATAGAAAAAGAAATTGTATGGCATATATAAATAAAGCTTATTATCTTTATTTCATAACTGCTGTGGAGTCAAGCTTAAACACTAGGAGGTCACTAGCTTGCCTGTCCTGAGAATCTGTTCTGAGTCTTAATATTGTGATGCTTTAATTTTTGCTTGTCTGTTGCTTTTCACCATCACAACCCCTGCATGCAAGCTGAAATTTAATGGCATGTAAAAGTCCAAATTAGGGACTAAAGACATTCAAATTCTCTTGGTGTGAGAGTTATTCTTGTGCAGCTAGGGCAGGTGGAGAAACAGCTTAGTGCAATCAGCATAATCTTTTCAGTGTACTTTTAAATAAAAACATGTAGATGGCTGTTTTAACCTGTTTTCTTATTTTTTGTCTTTACTTCACCTGTGATTCCAGATAGAAACATTTTCAGTTGCATATGTCATTATATTTGAATTGATGTTTTGTTGCAGAAATGATGATAAAACCTTGATTATTATAGCAACACCTTTCAGTGGTCCAGCTAACTGTGCAATAGCCAAAGGAGCCATTATGGCTTTCCTCCATTGGACGCATTCATCCAGTGATCTATTCTGCTTAAGGCTATCAGGACAGCTTTGCCAGCTGTTGTGACCGACTTTGCTTTTCTGATTTGGACCAATTTCCCAGACCTTAGCTTCACCATGAATTAATCCTTCCCTTTTATGTTGAAATGATAGAAGTCAGTCTTTATTTGCAGTGGTTTACTTGCTTACACCTGTAATTGCAATTACCGTTCCTTGCTATTCATCCAAAAGCTCTGAGCTTCATATTGTGTAACATCCTTAGCTTCATTTTTATTCAGAGTGTGATAGGTATTATCTTCAGGGCCTACCCCAAGCCATGGTTACTGACCTAGCAATCCTTCTGTCATAGTAGTTTCATTTTCTATGATTCCCTTGCTCCTTTAGTACGTTTCCACAGCAGGTCCTCAACTGTGCTTTTTGAGTTTTTTTTTTTTTTTTTGTTCTTTTGTTGTAGTTTTTTTTTTTTTTTTTTTTTGTTTTTTTTTGGGGTTTTTTTTTGCTAA
>VUQS01007024.1:26585-47384 GCA_015108495.1 Heterochromis multidens
ACTTACAGTCTGATCTGTTGGCACTATCCCATGGATGCTTGAGAATCTGCATTTTTTCCCTCCTCCTCCACCTGTTTTTTTTTTTTTTTTTTTTTTAGTTTGTTTTTTTTTTTTTTTTTTTTTATTCACACACACACACACACACACACACACACATATATATATATATATATATTTTTTTTTTTTTTTTACCCTCCTTAGCCTCTTTGTTTCTACAATACTATGTCATGTTTCTCTCTTCGGCAGGAAATGGGACTTTTGCTTTATGGGGTCCTTTACGGGGCGTCTTTAATACGATTATGTGACCTGACAGTCTGAGGTCTACCACTGACAGTGATCCATGTGGAGGGGGGCTTGTGATTGTCAGTGCAATGCCTTCTTTCTGCTGTGCCTTGCCCAAATGATCGCCATGCGGTAGGCTGCGCCGCAGAATCGCCACTGGCAAATTAACCATCCTTGCGACTTCGGAGCAGACAAAGGACGACAAACATGAGCCAGTCCCCGAACATGTGTCTGTGTCTGTGACCACGTTTCCCCCCATCTGTATCTTATGTTGTTCAGGGTTTCAGTAGATTCATTCATTAACACTACCCCTCACTTGATGCGCAATAGTGAATGCAAGAGAATTTAGTAAATAAAACGTTTTAACCAAATCTGCAGGTTATATTCTCAAATCCCTGGAAGTCCACGATTAATTTTTTGCCACATGCTGCACAGCAAATTTTAATTATGGGATGAAAGTCTGGTGACATTGGATGCATACGCTAAATATTTATTAATTATTTATGGTCGTTTTGTGTGGTCGCCATTCTTTATTTCTAGAGGTGCTTTAATGTGTGGTTAGCTCACAGACCTTACACCGACATCGCAATGGGGGGATGAGAGAAAAGAAATGGGTGGAGGGGGAAGAGGGGAGCTGCGCCACAGCGGAGAGGAGAGAGCTGGAATCTGAGTGCGCGCTAGGGTGGGATAGTGTCCTTCCAAGGTCAAGTCAGCTACTTTGAATTTTATGAGTTCCGGTTATCCATTCAAAATAAACCTAATGTGTAACAAACTGCTATTTTTTTATTATTATATTTTATTTTATTTTTACAAAGAACATACTGTGTACGCACGAGGATCCATGGTACATAGCTCATAACCACATTAATTAAATCAAATTATATATATATATATATATATATATATAACCTTTTAATCATGTCATAAAATGTCAGATTCAAAAATGTAATATAGTTCAGTCATCACACCTCATATAAAAGTGTTTAGTCAAAACTGAAATAATTACTCAAAAAAGATGATTAATAAGTGACACGTTGACATCACAAATGTGTTGTGATTATGAACAAATTATTGTTTCATTCATTCCAAATTTTTACAAAATAGTTTTGTGAGTAAGGAATTAAGGAAACCCTTGACTAGCTATGACCTCCCGCCTATTATTTCAGCACATAACATAATCCAACACGCTAGATGGGGTATGTTTCTCCTTTTCTCCCCTCTTCTAGCACAAAGCAAACAAGGAATAGATCGCTTATGATTTTATTTTGAAAGGGACATCCTTCTTTTCCGATTTTATAAGTTAAAATTTTGCCTGTCTTGACTATCTAACAGCTCCAGCGACAGGGAAACACACCCGTCAGCAGCGCGCATTGGAGACAAAAAAGCGCATCACGGACAAAGGAAAGATGGATGCGCTGGAGAGGATTCGCCTCAGCCGGGTAACACAATGGATGAGCCGCTTCTGTTTCATTTACCGGGAGACCAATTAGCCCACCTTAATGAGGTGCTGGGATGCGAGATACTGCAAGCTAAAAAGGCGGAAGGCTGCGTTTAATCCGTCTGCGGATCCTATGAGCTTGCAATGGCTGTGGCTGGGGTGTGCAACCGGATAGGGAATAATGTGCCTTTTTATTTTGTGATATTTTCCTTATTTTGTGGCCTTTCATTTGGACAGTTGCGATATTCGATTACAGAAGAACTAGAAAATGGGGCACTGGTCGGTGATCTTGCGCATGACTTGGGGCTGGATATTCGAAAGCTCGCCAGCCGAAAAATCAAGGTAACCTCCAACAGCGGTAAACGCTATGTGATTGTCAACCCCAAAAATGGGAAATTGCTTGTCAATGAAAGAATTGACAGGGAGGCACTGTGTGATTTATCCAGCACCTGTCTCATTAATCTAGAGGTGCTGATTGAAAACCCTACTGAAGTGCACCATGTCGAGGTGGAGATTGTGGATGCCAACGACAATGCGCCGCAATTCCCCAGAGACGAGTATCAATTGGAAATCATAGAATCTGCTTTACCGGGGTCTCGTTACCCAATTGAAAACGCCCAAGATCCAGATATTGGGTCAAATTCTGTTCGTATGTATCAGCTTAGCACAAACGATCATTTCGCGCTGGTTTCTAACAAACCCTCCCTAAATACAAAGCACATCGAGCTTGTGCTCAAAAAGCCCCTTGATCGTGAGCAGACGCCTTACCATCAATTAATTTTAAGTGCTGTGGATGGCGGGACACCGGAGAAAACAGGGACGGCTAAAATCAATGTTCGGGTCCTGGACTCAAATGACAATGGTCCCTTGTTTGACAGCTCAGTGTACAAGGTGAAACTGTTAGAAAACTCGCCCAAAGACACCCTGGTGATCAAACTGAATGCAACTGACCTGGATGAGGGCACAAATGGAGAGGTTTATTACTCCTTCAGCAGCTACACTCCGGAGAGAGTGAGGCAGATGTTCAGCATGGACACTAATACAGGAGAAATAAGAGTAAGAAACAATGTTGACTATGAAGAGACTAACTCCTATGAGATGTACATTCAGGCAATGGACAAGGGCCCTGGTGCTGTGGCAGCACACTGTAAAGTAGTGGTAGAGGTTGTGGATGTGAATGATAACGTCCCTCAGATAGTGTTGTCATCTCTTTCGAGCCCTGTGAGGGAGGATGCCCGTGCAGACACAGTTGTGGCCCTTATTAGTGTTACTGATCGAGACTCTGGCGCTAACAAGCAGGTGAACTTAGAGATCCCAGCAGGCCTTCCATTCAAGATCAAGTCATTCAGAAACTACTACACTTTGGTTACCTCAGCCTTCCTGGACCGCGAGACCACTGATGCCTACAATGTCACTCTGAGTGCCACAGATGGAGGAAATCCTCCCCTATCCTCCCAGAAGACTATACAGGTGGATGTGGCAGATGTTAATGACAACCCACCACGATTTGAACAGACCTCATATACAGTCTATGTGGCTGAGAACAATGCCCCCGGGGCCTCTTTGTGTACTGTGAAAGCTCAAGATGCAGACATCAAAGAGAATGCACGCATCACCTACACAGTGCTCAATGACAACAACCACGGCATTCCTGTCACCTCATATGTGTCTGTGAAGGCCGATACAGGGGAGGCTTATGCCCTGCGAGCCTTTGACTATGAGTCACTGAGAGAGTTTCACTTTCAGGTCAAAGCCCAAGATGGGGGCATTCCTCCGCTCAGCCGTGTCGCCACAGTCTACATCTATATAATGGATCAGAATGACCATTCACCACTTATAGTCAACCCCCCTGGCAATGGCACACGCTCCTTGGAGACAGTACAAAAGAATGCTGAACCTGGTGTCTTGGTGACCAAAGTGGTGGCATATGATGCAGATGCTGGTCCAAATGCTTGGCTGGTGTATGTACTGGAGACAGCCACTGACCTGGACCTGTTTAAAGTGCACGAACACACCGGAGAGATCAGGACCACTCGGAGGATCTTGGAGGACAACTCCACCTCCTTTGCTCTAACTGTTGTTGTGAAGGACCATGGGCAGCCTGCTCTTTCCTCCACTGCTACTATCAATGTGGCTGTCATGGAGGTGCCCCCAAAAGTGGTGTCTGATCCCAAGAGGATGATTCGACCTCAAGGCTCACTGCTTTTCTCTAACGTGACCCTCTATTTGATTGTGGCTTTGAGTGCCACAACCTTTGTTTTCCTGGTCACTGTGGTGGTACTGGCTATCGTACGCTGTCACGCCTACTGCACCCAACCTGGGTCCTGCTCTCCATGCTGTGTGTCACAGAAACCCCCTCCAGATGGTGGGAACAGCAGCGTGAGTGCCGGTGGAGGTGGGAGCGGTGGAGCTCCGGGTCAACCTAATAACAATGTGGTGCTTCGGAGAGACCTTAAAGTGGAGCCTCACTACATCGAAGTACGTGGGAATGGTTCCCTAACGAAGACCTACTGCTACAAGACCTGCCTGACAGCCACGTCTGGCAGTGACACTTTCATGTTCTACAACACAGGACGGCCCATCAGTGGCACCTGGGGCAGCGGTGCCGACCGCTTTTTCACCAGTGGAAGCGGATTTGTACGCAGACTGAGCATGCCTGATGCCTCCCTCCAAATCTGCCCAGAGGTGTGTCATGAATTTTTTATTTTTACCTTTTGTCACCATAACTGGAAGGTCAAGAACCATCATGTTTACATATAAGTGCCTTAAATTTCATCGAGGTGTAAACAATATTAGACACTTTTAAGGATACCAAACCTGACTTTTCATTACGATTATTGTCACAGTGTGCAGTGTTACCATATTCTTTGTCAGTGTCACTTTGTTGCTGCAGGGAGATGACATCGTGCATGTCAGGTTTTTATCCTCTCCTGCAATGAATTGAATCCCTGCAACCTTCATTCTCTTTGTTCAGTTCCCACTTGCACTGCAAACTTACCCAGTCTAGCCCAGCTCAGCACTCATACCAAATTAGTGTCAGTTGTGATGCTTTTCAAGGGCCCTGTGTTATTTCTGATGATTCAGAGATTTGTGTTTTACTTTGAGGCTGTCATCACATCTACACCAGGAACAGGTCATGTATCATACCTACTACTTGCTCACCCTCTTTGCATGTAGTTTTGATTTGTCTGTGTTTGGGTGTGTGTGACTGAGTAAAGCAGTTACATAGGAGCAGTTGGGGGTTACCTGACTTGATCAAAGCCACCACAAAATGAGTTGCTTTTGCATATGGTTAGCTTAAAGGTTTATTCTTATGGTTGCATTACAATTATGAATTCTGGGTGTTAGAAGAAGAGAATCACTAATGATTTAATCTCATTTAAAAAATATAGCTTTTTAAATAGCATGCTCCAAATCAAGGATTTGGCATTTGTGCTTTTCTGAGCATATTATTTCCAAACTTATTGGGTGTCATATTTTGCTTTTATCACTAAGAGAGGCTGGTGATTCAAATATTAGTATGACATTTTTTTCTTTAATTTCCAGAATGTTGAAGGTGAGGAGTTTGCATGTCTTAATTAGCAGGTGCCACTCACTGGTAAATTAGTTATTTAAAAAAGAATTCTGACCAAGACAAGTGTGGCAGTGTAAATGAAATTAACCACCAGTATCTGTTCCTTAGCCTTGCAAATTAAATTAACTCAAAGATGCTGGGTTTACCAGCAAAAAATACCACCCCCCACCCCTCCCATATGAAGTAAGGAACATAATGTGCCTCCTTTATCTGGGACACTTGCTGCTGCCTGAGCAGGTTTTTTTTTTTTTTTAATTCAGTGTTCTTGAGGTCCATGGCTGCAATGCACAGATGTCAGATTTTAGAATTAGCTGCAATTCAGAGTTCACAATCATTTTATGCTGTGCATATGCACAGTACCTACTCATGAAGAAAATAATTATGAAAGAGTCCGGCAAAATTACTGGCCGTGAAGCCTTAGCTCATTAAAACAATGACTTCCCCCTCTATGCAATTCATATTGCACAGAGGGGAAAGTTATTTGGACTTAAAGATATAATCATCAGCAAAATGAGTGCTAGGACTCCCAAATGAGTGGGAGTCCTTGCAGGCTTGACATGGTGAATAGCCCCAGCGACAGAACTGAACTTTTCCACCAGTACTTTTAATATTTCTGTGCTCATGTGGAACATTGTTTATCTGGTTTTCAGTGCAAGTATAGTATGTACAACTCAAAATGTGTTCAAATAGTTATCTCACATTAATGATAGTCAGATGTTTTAGATGAGATATGCAGAAAAGGAACATGAGTAAAGAGGAAATGCATTTATAAATAATATGTGCTGATAATTGCAAAAGCCATATCTTAATATAGCAAGGGCCAAATGCAGGCCAGAGATATTGGATGTGGTTGACCTGGTGATGATCTTTCTTTTTTATTGGCGTTTAAAGGCAATAATTTACCAGAGGGCTGCTGGGAATTTGAAGCACTCAGCTAGATTCATCAGGAGCAGACAGATTTACTCCAGTGACACACAAACACATACGCATAAGTCTGTACTGTCATCATAGTACTCTCGGAAAGGGCATAACTCTCTCAGCTCACACATTTACAGAGCAGTGGAATGAGGGACTGTCCAAAAACTGTCAATATAACTTGCAGTGATTGCCCTTTTTAAAATCCTCATGTATGTGTGTGTGTGTGTGTGAGCGTGTGTGTTTGTGCTTGCAATGGGTGACACAACTGCAGTGTTCCTATCACGTCCAGAGCTGGGATGTGTATCATGATTAATTGATGAGGCGATGGCTCCGCACAGTATGAGATCAAACTAAACTTACTCTCTTCAACCTCCCCCTCTCTCTCTCTCCCTCACTCTCTCTCTCTTGCTCCTTCTTCTTCTTCTTCTTTTCTCTCTCTAACTCTCTCCCTCTTGCTCACTCAGCCAAAAGCCCCGAATGCTGACTGGAGATATTCTGCATCTTTGAGGGCAGGGGTGCAAAGGTAAGCATTTTCCATCTTAAACTCTTTTACAACTTTTGATCATCTAGAAAAAGGTTCCACCTTTCCACCCTACTCATCCTCCCGACATCTAGTCTGCACCATTACAGAGACCCTTCATTTTCCTCTTGCAGCTGTAATATATAGTATCTTTAAGCAAACTATTTATTCACATATTACAGTGCCATTTATCCCTACACCTCTATGGAAAAATTATTCCAAAAGCCACTGCAACATAATGCTGCAGCTTTTCAGAAATGACTGTGAGTGGCCCCTAAGCATTTGCTCAAACCTTTAACCTCAGTCTCTCCCTTTGGGAAAAGGCCTTTGCAGTTCGGTCATTGGATTCATAGACCTGTTCCTCTGCAGTGAAATACTATATAGGTCATCTACATTCTGAGCATCACTCCCTCACTTACAGACTTTAAGCAGGAAGCATGAAGGACAAACAGGCAGATGATGACCTTTCCTAGATTATCAGATGCACACGTGCATCAGTGTCTGCATGTACAACTTCCCCCCATGCCTGTGTTTGTACCTTCAAAGACATACTACACTAAATATTACACAAAATTAAGATTTAAGAGCTATTTGTAAATTGTTTTAAGTCTACACACATTAAACTGCTCTAGCTATGATTACCATCTCCTAAAAACAAGATTTCTAAGATTTGGGCTAGAACCTTCCCCTAGGTATTGTGTCGACAATAGATTGCTGTAGTAGTGTGCTTGCTCTTGCATGAATATTTGAATATTCCCACCTACATGTGTCTTAATTAATGAAGTACTACACATGTAAGCAATGTCATTAGCTGCAAATCAGAGAAGACTGAAATGAAGAGGATCATAGAAAAAGCAGCACCAACAATTAGAAAAAAATGCTACCCAAAACAACACTAAACAGTTTTCTAATGATTAAGTCACAAATTGTAATTTTTTTTTTCCCAATTTGACCAAAAGACAGCTGGGATATCAGGAGTGAATGAGTTTTCTGTCCACATTCCTATGCTTTCTGCAAAATTTTCCAAATGTCATGCTAAAAGTGCTTACAGCTCAGTTATGCAGTCATCTGCTTAGTCTAAGTTTGATTTAATTGGATATTAGTGTTAATTTGTATGGATCATGTGCACTCTGTCATCAAGTCACTGTTACATGACATGGATTCACATAAATCATCACCGCAATTTGCCGCTGCCACTTCTAAAATGACAGTGCCTGTAACACACACAGACACAGAGATGGCTCACATCAACACTTAGCCCCAACACAGGCATGCTGTAATGTATCCCACTGTACAGCATGTAACACCAACATCACTGACCCATATGCTGGGTGTAGGCAGTAGTGCAATACACCAGTCCTTTCTGTGTCATATTCTTATACATTAAACTGCTCAGAATATACCTGGCCATTTTTTTATTCATTAGAAAATCAACATAATATGTGTTGCAGTTTGAGATTGGACTAATGTGCTGCATTGCAGAGAACCTAGTCAGCTGAGGTTTTCCTATTCAGTGAGCTCTATATTTATAGTAAATAGATGAGGGGAAAAGACTTTGGTAGCAGTTTTGTATAAACCCATACACTCTTATTTAACCTTATTTAAAGAAAGAGTTTGAAAGGCAAATGCATTTCCTCAAAATGTGATTGTTCTTGTACCATAGTGTCAGTATGGTAAAGAAAAATTGGACAGACTGTCTAAAATAATTGCTATTCTTTCTCAGTGTTGAATTAAAATTATATTTTTAAAGTTTTGCACCTAATTGTAACCATAACAGTCTTGTAGATCCAGATGGGTAGGTGAAAGGCAGTTCTCCTTCTCTTGTTGGGGGCTGCAGCTGTAAGGGGCTGCTAGTTTACTGGATAGAAGTAGCTTTCCAACCATCAGAAGCAGAACTTCTAGCAACCTTGTTACTGCTGCCAGATTCAGGTTGGCTGATTTTGAAAACGCTGATATTTTGGCCTGATTTTCAGACATCTGGGGTCGACATCTGTTCATCTTTGGTAGCGCACAGATTAACATTTGTTTGGAGCCTTATTGCACTAGTAGTAAACTAACAAGTGCTCTTCAACTTAAATAGTTTTGCTGTCTTCACTTCACCTGTCTCTCCCCTTCTGTGCTCTTGGTAGCCTAGTCCCTTCTAACACACACAAGGTTAAACAAAGAGCAGAGGGCAGGTGAAAAGCTAGTGTAGCCAAAAGTGATGGCAAAAACAAAGTAGAAACTCCCAAATCTGACTGTAAATACATTACAAAAATACAGTTAATAGACTTTTAAATGCATTTTTATTATTGTTATTTTTCTCTGGTTTTATTGTTCTTTTTCAAAAGCTCTATATTTGTTGCATCTCTAGTATTTTTATATATTTGTATAAGTATGTCATAGCTACATTAAATATGCTATGGATTCAAATATGCGAATAACTATTTGTCATTTAGAGTGTTGAATTTTTTTAAAGGCACGCAACGAAACATATGTATTTTATTCATCATTTTACTGTGATATCAAAGTCATTTAGACATATACAATTGCTATTCAAAACACTGAGCATTGATCATAATAGATAGTTTACTGTGTTTGTAAATATGTTCAGAATGTACACTAATATATCACACTGCAAATAAACCATCCAAGTGGTAAATTTCCACCTGGATAGATACAGTCTGTCCTCCATGATACCATACTTTGAGAAACTATAATCAAAACCATTCGTCATGTATAACAGCAATAGCACAGAAACAGATGTTCACTGTGCGTCTTTAGGACTTAAATGAAAAATCTTATTTTCTTGTTTTAATCCTTGCAATATTTAAGACCATTTCAAAATCTACAGAACGATGTCCAAGTGCAGAAATCCATCAAGTCATATTTTCCACAGAAGCTCCAAAATGATTGAAACTGAAGAATTGAAGACTTGCAGTGGACCTTTGTCAGTCTTTGTGGCACAGTTTCAAGCGGCAACATGTTTGGGCACATTTGTTAAGGAATTTGTTTCACAGTGATGCCATCACAGCTCTATTGCTTCTGGGATTGTTAATATGGCATTCAGAATGGTAACCTCATGGTGTGGACAGCCCCAAATAAAGCATGACAAAAGTGTTTTTAGATAAACCAGCCTGACAGAAACTTAACTTCGTCCACTGCCGTGACTTATACAGTGTATAATGGTGTGCACTGTTTTAGTGGTTGTTAATCCTGGTCCACAGCAACCACAAAACAACAGTGTTTTCAAGTACGCCAAACAATTATGCGTAAAACACCACATAAACCAGGTGAAAGCATTCGATAACCTGGCTTATGTGGGAAGGAACAGCTCTTAGTTTCAAGCAGCAAAATTTAAAGAGCACTCCATGAAGTCCTACAGTAGTCAGTACTTATCAGTATACATATTTCTATTCTGTGAAATGTCACTAGTTCTGTTAGGTACTCTCTTTTTTCATAGCTTTTCCAAAAATAGGCCTAGACCAATTTAAAAGCACTACAAAAGCCCTGACTCTCTAGATATTCTGTAACAGATGGAAAAGCACAGGTATTCAATATGAAGGGTGGGATGGTCTTTAAAAAAAGAAAAAAAAAGAAAAAGAAAATATTGAAAGTAGTTCACAGGAAATGAACTACAACTCATCATTCTGGACAACCAGAACTGTTACTGTCAAGGTCTGAAACAATGAGTATTACTGTTTAAAAGTTTTAAAGCTATTTTTGGTGTGACTTAATACCATTTAATTTGCCTAATGTTATACAGAAATGTTGTCTTATTAAACTATTATTTTGATTAACTCAGTCGCAGATCGATTCCAAGGTCTGGACCAAGACAACCATTTGAATTTTCTAACAAAATGTCAGACAGTTAAGGAAAACACATGCCTTTTTTTTCTATATTTGAATGTTTGCAAATTCCTCACTCACTTTGCTAAATGTGATTGCCTTTCAGTTCTGTCCACATGGAGGAGTCCTCCGTGATGCAGGGAGCCCAAGGGATGCTAGTTCAGAACTGGCCCACTGTATCTAGTGCTGCAGGTGAGTGGAAATGTAGTAATCAGGAAGATTTTATTTTTAAAAACATAGATGTTGTGTTACTTACCTAGATTCAGAATACTTAGAAAGATGCAATTCAGATACCCAAAATATTGTTTGAGTAGTGAAACCCACTGCCAAGGTCAAGACCAATGCCCTATCTTACAATTTTAAATAGTTTTTTTTTTCTAAATTTGATGGGTTCTTCTTCTACTCATGCTCAATCTTTCCACCAAGTTTCATAACATTCAGCCAGGTAACCCTTCTGACAGACCAACAGAGAAGCAAAGCCAGGGGAAAATGTAATGCCTTCTGCATTGAAGTAATCATTTTAGACAAGACTTTTAGCTTAGCTTAGAATAAAAAGGCAATGGGACAGATTGTTATGTTCAAATGTAAAATAAATATTGATTTAAATTTTTCTTAATCTATACAAAACCAAAAGATTTTAATGTCACTTGTCTTTTTACATTTTGCTTTTACACTCATTTACCTAGTTTTCCTGTTTTCTAGTCTTTGTGCTAAGACACCTGTAATGTAGCTGTAGCTTTTTATTCATCATTTATATTTAGCATATAGACATAATTGGCATCCGTCTCATCATCTAACTGTCAGCAAACAGACAAATGAGCGTATACAGACTTCCATAGGGCAAGCAACATGCATAGTAAGACAGTCATCAAAGTACTTTACAACAGTCGTCAAATATCACCATAGCTACTTGCAAATTCTACCAATAACAATGTGCACTTAATTCATCATTGGTTTTACTTTAGCATCTTTAAGATCCAAACAAATCATTCTTTCAGTACATCATCTTGAATTCCAGTGTGGTGTTTACACTGACCTTAGCCGAGCCTTGGACCCTTATACAGAGCATCTTTACAGGTAAAATACTGTCTCTTTCCATGAAAACAGCAAACATGAAGAGCTAGAAACTGGAAAAGGCAGCTGTTTCTTAAAAGAATGAGTTAGTGAGTGGGTGGCAGTGTAACACAATGTAGCAACACAACATAAGTGTAAAGAAAGCTGGACTCAAAGACCTGTGCCTCACAGAATCTGTGGCTTAGAGCTAACACTTAAAAGTTTGTGTGTAGAACTTTACAAGGGCACAGAGACTGGAAGACTTTTGTAAGTAAGATTTCAAAACTGTGTTTTAGCACTGTGAATTGTTCCTCCCTTCTTCCACCCCCGCTTCCATTCATTGATTTTCTGTCTGGCTTCAGGAATTAGAACATACTTGAGGGTGAAGGGTAGCATCACAGTCAATCACTTGGTAAACCAGTGACAGAATATGTTTCTACTGTCTGTCAGTAAACATGTATATATATATTTCTTTTCTCTCTGTGAAAAAGGAAGCTGGGAAATTGTTTGAGATACCAGCTGTATCAGTTTCCAGTTCCCCTCTGCCAGTGTTCAGTAGAAAAATGTGCATTTTTTACTTAGAGCAGATGGAAACCCGACTCTCTGGTCATGTAAAGACTCAAATATTGTCTTCAAGCGGAGAGCTCAGCATACTGCAGTCCTTCCAGTTGTTGCTGATGCATTAGGAAATATATTTTTAGGAGTGGCTTAGTACTATAGCATAGACAGGTTTATTCCTCTCTATTACGCGTCAGCCTTTATTGTGACACATTTTCACATCTGCAGCAAATTGTTATCACGATGAAGTTGTCCGACATGCTGTGATGCATCTAAATGTGGCACCCTCAAAACTGTGTTTATGTAAGTGACCCATGGCGCAGATGAGGAGACATTAGTCTAATGCCAGAGGGGGAGATATGCTATTATCAGAAATTAGAAAGTGCCATGAAGAAAAGAAAAATCCAGCAACAATTAAAAGCAATTGTGGATAGAAGAAGAGCAAAGGAGACGTACAGGGGGATGGAGGAAAAAAGCGAGGTGTAGGGGGATGGAGAAACAGAGAGAGAAAGGTTAAGAGGATTGGCAGGTTCCTGCAGTAGTGGTGTTGCTAGGGAACACCATGTGACCTGTTGCCTGGCAACACTGTCTAACTGAGAGATTGCTGCAGCAGCCGCACCCTCCATCAGCAGGGAGTGGGCGAAGGCAGTTTCCATGGCAACCGGTCATATCTCTGAATGGAATATTCAGAGACAAAAAAAAGAGAGGAGTAAAAAGGAAGGGGACTTGGTAAAAACAGGTATTAAGAAAAAAAAGATGATGTTTTAGAGGATATGCAGCAGAAAAGCAAGGTTTATGCATCCCATGCAGAATACATGTGACATGTGTCATATATTTATATGAGCACTATGACTATGTCGCATTTGTGAATGTGCTACAAACCACCAGAGGGATTCATTTCAGATGGAACCATGTCTTGGAGTAGCCTATTTTAAATGTAGGTTACGCAAAATGAGGCTTCCGACACCCTTATATTTTCACATCAGGTGCCACAGCATCCTCCTCGCCATACTGCCCTGCTCACCAGCAGTTACAGCATAATCCATTTGCTGTGAAATATAGGCTGTTAAAATGAAGCAGTGGCTGAGGCATGTTAGATAAACAGCAGCACAACGGAAGCAAAGCTCTTCGAAATTTTACTAATCTGTGACATGAACAGCTTGTATACACCTAGACAGGAAATATCTAAATTAAAACGTGGGTCAGTATTTTAATTAACAATGCCAGGGGTCTGGATTTGTTCAAGCAATGCATGAAGCCCCAGAATGTCCCAAGACACTAAGGCAATGCCCACTTGTTTAGATGCTATGTGTCAGTTGATATTTTACTTCAGCTGGTCATACACAGATATATTAACTTTTTGATCCCTGCTAGGTGTATATACTGTATGCCAGACTATATTGCTATGAAAGTGTACTATTTTTTTTATCAGCAATAACCAGTGCTTTACCCACACACATTTGTGTATCTACTGTCTAAGCAGGTGATGGTTACATGTTTACAAATCAAAATTAAAATTGTAGAAAATCTAAAGATCATTGTATCATTTATTTACCACAGAGTATAGATCCAGATGTCTCCACAAACCCAAGTAGCAACCTTTCAGGGTGAAAAATGAAGCCAGCATAGAAGTGTCAAAAAAATGCAGCTCTTCAAATGGCCATTTGAGGCTGGCTCAAAGGGTGAATCAGTCCCTATACGCTCCCATGGTAAATTGCCAGAGAGCAGAAATAAACGTTTTTACAGCCTCTACAGAGACCAAAAATGTTTTGGCCTTTATGGGAACTCTACAGTGAGTTTTAATATATTGAGATACCTATTTAAATTGCTTAAAGGCTTAACATTATGCATTATTAGGGGCATGGCCTCTTTGACTGATGCTAAGCTTTACCTCAGCTCATTTGAATCACTGAACTAGAAGTCTCTCTGGTACCTTCTGGAGTATTTTTAGTGGATTTATCTAACAAATAATATGGATTGCTGTGAGGCACAGACCTTCCAAGAGTTTGTGCTTGAGTTTTGATATTTGAGAACTGATATCTTTACACCCATTCATCCAAATATGGTCACTTCTGGTTCCAAGAAAAACAAGACAGAGGCAGCCATCAAACCTTCAGAATGGAAATTCACAAACCGTGTGAAATCACATGGATATGTCTGTCTTTTATATATAGTCTATAGGTGAACTTCAGGACTTTCCTTTGGCACCTGAAATTTATTTAAATAAACTTGATATGCCATGAGGGTGAATCCCTTATTTGACCACCATCACCAAAATATAAACTTAAACTAAACAAAATGTTTCATAAACTAACAAGTATAGTAATCATTGAATTACACTGACTACATTATACATAATACCGAATATGCCAGGTTGAAATTTTAATGACCTTTTAATGGATTGTTCTCAACTACTATGTCACCACATGTAACATGTCACTATAATTCTATGGTGAAATGTAAACTGCAGGTTTTAATGTCCACCCTGGATTAATTTTAATGCGATGTTTTCACATTACATGCTTTCATACATTAATCTGTAAAAATGAAATGTAAAATTTGGAAAGACCCTTTGTGAGCATTTAACTATCTATCAGCACAAGATTGCTTAAAGAACTCCCAAAATTTAAGCATCAAATCACCCTCCTTTAAAAGGCCTTATCAGGTAACAGGAAATGGTGTGTCAGTTACATAAAAATGAACTGTGCCTTGTATAGAGCAGTGCAGTGCACTGCGTTATTGGATCATCTATGTTCTCTCTCACAGCTTTTTGTGCATCTCACCAACTATCTTTTCTTATTTTCTTACTTTAAGCATGTTTGTTCTCCTTTACATGAAAAGCAGTTTTTCCCCACTTTACCAATTAAATCAGTTAAATAGGACTTATTTGAGCCCAGATTAAATACATGCTAAGAGACGATACCATCAAATGTCATAATCCTAATCCTCAAATGTTAGAAAGAGAGGGGCATTACAGTTTATTAGTAGTAAGTCCACTAATGTTAATATAAGATAAGAACATCTGACACTGACTAATTATTAAACAAGCTGGTCATTTAAGCAAAAAAACTGAAAATGTGTAAAGTTAGGCAAATTTTAAGAAAAAGATAAAACAGATTACTACCAGAGAACCAGATTACTCTGCATCCCTTCAGTAGCTATACCCTGGTGTTAAAGTGAACAATCCAGAACAGCATTCTGGCTCCTTCAATTAATGAGTTATTAAATCTGATAGACAGGTTAATGCATATTACTACTGAATCAGTTAATTTTGGTGCACTGCAACCTAGCATTGCTTTCAGTGACAGCCTGGAGGTATTTGCTCAGTGGTAAGATAATAATGACATCCCACGGCGCACTTCCCTTTTTCTTTCTCTTCCCTGTGATGCGTTCATGGTGCAGACGTAAAGCTGCGGTAGCAGCGCTTAACTATCTGCTGAGGAGAAGCGGGCATAAACTCAGACAAATTTCAAATGCATCTTTTCAAACACCTCAACAAATATCAGCAAACACACAAACTGTTTCTGCACAGTTTGGCACAAAATATGTGTGTGAGCTAAATGTATAGTTGCTGTATTTCCCAAGGAGAGAAAATAAAACGTTAATGTGTGACACTATCAGAGATGGAGAAAGAAAGGGAGGAAAGAAGGGAAAAGATGAGAGATTATTTACAAAGGTAAGCACTGCTCAGGAAAAAAATTTTATAGACTAGAAATTAAAATCTTACATGTAATGTACTCATTCATTTTAGAGTTTTTAAATCAGATATTGGATCTATACGTGGTGTTTTGTTGAATTATGTTTTTTGTGAAACGTCTTGCAAAACAAATTGAAGTATGCTAATTTTGTGTTATTCAAAGGTGCGTGAAAATGCCAGGTAGTTTAGTGCAGGCTAAACTGGTTAGTTTGCAGTACTGTGATAAAGTTTACAGTGATGCTCTATGTTGGACTGGTTACATCTAGGGTATTGTTACTAGGTTACAGTACTTCAAGGGTAGCAGACAGGTCATTTAAGGTGATGATGCTAATTAGAATCACTCACTGAATTTCTACCTTTTATACTAGTTTTATATGTTCTAGGGGTTGGAAATCAGTCATATAGCTTGTGAAACATCTCCTTATAGCTTGTTGAATTCAGTCTGCAAAATCCATAACGAGCAGTGAATATCAGACACACAGGTCAGCTGATCACAGTCTATACACAAAGAAAATTCTACTAGAGCTCATAAAACAGATTTTTATGTGACTTATTTCTAAGTAATTCTGTTCCCCATGTTGCACCGCTACATCCAAACTCCAATTTGACCCTTGGCTATACCTCATCTTTTCTGTTTTGTTTTCTGTTTTTTTTTAATCTCCTTGTCTTTTACATGCTAATTATTACATGTTAAACACATGTAATAATTAAATGATCACGTCTGCAAGCAGACACTAATTAGAACTAATTATTTATCTGTCTGTTTACACAATAGAATACTGTTTGTGGTATGTTTCTACATACCACATTATCTGACTACTTCTTCTATATTAAAAACAGTGATCCTTTCTGGCATTGTATTTTTTTTATTTAATATCTAATATCAAGCATGCCAGTACACTTTATATGCTCATTGGGGTTGAACAGGGCAATAATCCAGAGCTATTTAATGACCACTTCAGTAGAGTCCATTACATCTGTTCTTATTGTAGTCTGTACATGTAATTTATTTTTATACTTGATGGACTCATTGTGGGGACACTGTGGGACACTGTGCGTACAGAGAGCACAGATTTTCAAAATAGTGTACTTCCCAGTGGAGCAGTGGTTGAAATCATTTCAGCACTCCAGCAATGTCATAAATAGCCTACAAAGAAAAATCAAACAGAATCTTTTTGTAGGGGCCTGTGTTTGATCTAAATAAAATCCAGACTGAAAGTAGGTCAGCGCAGAGGGAACTGGTGTGGGCCTGAGAGCACCATGTCTGCAAAACCCGCCCACCCTCATCTTTCTTACTGCCTCTCTCTCATTCACACTCTCTCTCTTTTCTCTCTCTCTCTCTCTCCCTCTCTCTCTCTGTCTTCATCTCATCTAGCATCCGCTTTCTTTTTTCATTATGAAATATATGACCCTTTGACCTTAATAGATATGTCCTTTTCTCACTTTTCAAAATAATTATTCTATATATAGAGCCGTTCTTGTTTTTTTGTTTTTTTTACAATTTGCAATCTGGGTTCCTTAATCTTTCACATCCATGCACTGAATGTTGAGTCCTTGGCTCTGGCGTCCTGTGAGAGTAGGATTATGCTGCAGCCATCATCCAAATACAAATTGCACTGCCAAGTTAAACATCCCTGTGGTTTAAAGGTTAGTCCCCTCCTGTGTTCCCTTCAGTGAACTTGGTTGAATTGCTCTCCTTAAAGTATATTGCTCCTGTGCTATTGTCAGGCCATTGAGTAAATAGTAAAGCCTAAAAAAAGAAAAAGCTTAACCCTATAACGCCAAATGTATCATATTTGATACATGAGTTTTTGTGAGTTGTTGAGACCTCTACATCATCAGTGTGATTTTTTTTTCCTGATAAACCTAAATAACCTAACATTTTTAAGCAATAAATTGCACAAAAATGCCAGATGTAGCAAACATAATACAAATTATTGCAAATTAATACAAATTAAAGTTCAGACTTTACAGGGTTAACAGTTATTGCAAGTGTTAATCTGAGGAACCAGTACCCCAATACAGGAAGTCTGGATCTCAGTAGACTTCTTGTGTATTCTTGTGTAGACAAGAATCTAAACATGGCTCTTGGCCATGTTTGAATTGTACTTTAATCTAAATAATCTACTCTAAGCTAATGCTGTTCTCTAATAATGATCTTTAAAAGGAATGAGAGAGAGAGGGTGGGCACATCCAGGCCTGAAGATGCACTCTTCTCTGTTCCGTGGCAAATCCTAGGAAATTCAAGCCAATAGGGAAACAGCAGAATCTTTGGAAACTGTAACTATATAAATCCAATTTGAAGGTCCACAGTGTTGGCAGTGGTAAATCCCTCTGGCATCCCTGGCTGAATTTCCACCTGGTCGTCCTCTCTCCCCCCTCTCCTTCTTGATGTCACATCTTACGAGATGACATCTAGCATCACCCGATTTGACCACACCTTGTTGTTCTCTCTCTCTAACGTTTCACCTACTTAGACTATGGCAGAAGCTCAACATAAAACTCATTCATATTACAATAGGCACAGTTCTTCATTCAGTCATATGCTATCTCATTCAGTTTATATGCTGTATTTCACTTTAATTTTCATCAGCTCAATCATACATGGATCTTCATTTCAACGTGGTTTATCATTAGCTCAATCATACATGAATATACATTAACAACACTTCATCACTGTGTGCACTTCACGTGCTGCTTTACTTTCTCATTACTTCTTTTTAGCTCAATCACTTATAAACTCAGTTGCACATGAATATCATGTGTTTGTCAATCACAGCATACTCAATATTACTTCTTCTGTAATCAAACATGGTGAAGTCAGAAATCCTTCATCTCTCTGTCTCACCATCCTTATCTTTTAGGACCCTCAGCATACACACACAGACTCAAGGCCTTTATGCAGTGCCTTACTCCCCCGCCCGCATTGATAATGCGGGCCAAGAGCCATGTTTAGATTCTTGTCTACACAAACAAGGTACATAAAACTCTGTTATAGCACTCTGTAACACTTAAATCATAAAAAGCTGGATGGGGGGTGGGGGGGCAATATCCTTGACACAAGCTACTAGATGAAAGTGGTTTAACATAATGTAGTACAGGCCAGAATGGACTGTGCTGCTTCTATCACTTACAAGCAAAATGATCAAAATATTATCAGTGTATGTTAAAGCCACAGTGAAATTGCTATTAAAAGGAAGAGTATATGGAAAAGTGATACCAGAGGCAATATCAGTCAAGTTATACATCTTTACCACCTCTTACCACAATTCCTGCATTCATTTGACATTTAAACTCCTTATTGTGTCATATTTGCATTTTGATTTGAGCTCTTCATTTCTTTTGTAATTTCTATTTAACTGAGTTCCTTCTTTTGTCTAATTTTTTACCTTTTCAAGCTATCTTGTTCTGTGATATTGCATTTATTTTATTTAGCTATGTTTTTCATGTTTTGGCTGCTATAACAGTAATTTCCCAACTTTTGGGATATTTAAAGTACTTCTTATTCTTGTTGTTATTCTTATGTCAGGTGCTAGGTATGTGTTTGGCCACTTAGGTTAGCTTGGAAGCTTTGGAAACAAAGGGAAAACTTTAGCCTGTCTCGGTTTAAAGGTATTGAAGTCTGCTTACAACAACAACTCTAAAACGGTGTACCATGTAATATGATGTAAAAAAAATGACAGGTTATTGTTTTCCTTTTTTTTTTATCAGAATCTACTTGACTGAATCTCCTCTTTTGCCTCTCAGCAATAAGAATAAGAATAAGAATAACTTTATTGATCCCAAAGGGAAATTCGTATGTCTGACATAGCCCATCTGCTAGTTGTATGAGAATTGTAAAGCCTGATGGCTGTGGGTGAGAGGAGTCTTCCAGTTGTGGTCTGATCTGCCATGTGGTGGTAAGGCAGTAGCTCTGTAAGCTTCTTTGACATTGGTGTACAGCAGATCAAGGGTTTTATTTTCTCTGGTAGGACAGTCAACAAATTGTGTGAATCCAGTCAGGTGGGAGGAGAAGGAAACATGATTGAATGCAAGAATGCAAATATACCTATCCCCCCAAAGAAATCAAATGTAATGACTTGATCTCTTTTTATGTTTTTGTTCTTTTCATTTTTTTTAATCATACTTATGCAGATGGAGAAGGTGGTGGAGAGCTATCACCCCCAGTGGGCGCTGGAGTTAATAGCAACAGCTGGCACTTCAGATACGGTGCTGGACAAGGCTATGGCCTTCCTCAGCCCCTGAAACCAGGAGAGATTCCTCCTGAAGCCTTCATCATTCCTGGATCTCCAGCCATCATCTCTATCCGCCATGACCCGGGCCCTGTGGATGACAAGGGTGAATTCATAAGCTTTGGCAAGAAGGAGGAGGCCAAGAAGAAGAAAAAGAAGAAGAAGGACAAGAAGGACAAAAAGGAGAAAGGAAAAGATGAAGGCGGTGATGAATAGAGGAGAAGGGGTAACTTGAAAGCAAAGCTATTAACAAACTACCCAATTTCAGAGCCAGAAAAATAAGCCAAATGCATATTGTAGAACCAAGGGAGCCTCCTTGCACCATATTTGCATAGACATTGTACAGTGGCCAAATCCTCATTAGACCAGGCTTGGCTCCAAACATCATGCGAACTTGCTAAACAAATGCTCTTTATCTAAAGAGTGGACCAAATTACAACAGAAAATAATTTATTGGCTTAGATTAGCCTTTGTGATTTGCTGCCCAACCCCCACTTCCCCAACCCCTTCCCTCACCCCCAGTTTGTATAATAACAACAAAAATAGCACCCAAAAAGGTGTACTATTTGTATCTGACCATTGTCAGCTGAGGCTGCCTGTGATGACATCTCTGACCCCCGTCTTTTTGACTAGTCCAAGGGTAAGTAAAAAGTGAAAGAAATAACTTTAAAAAAAAAAAAAAAAAAGGGGCATAAAAAA